>JAJOOH010007295.1:0-96230 GCA_029582605.1 Solanum gracilifrons | reverse complement strand
CCCCCCCCCCCCCCCCCCCCCCCCCCGCCCTTCTTCACTTTCAAGAAGATATTTAAATTCCAAGTTCAACCGGCGTTTCTCCCAATCCTACATTGGGATTATATTTGACTTTGCAAGGTCGTTTTATTTTTATTTTTTTAAAAAATTAACGAAACCAACTTTCGAAGATCAATTCTTTTAGCATCAAAAATCGGAAAAAAAACAAAATTTCAAACAAATTGGCCTCGTAAGGTAGGGTATTTTTTTATAATTTTTTAAAACAAATTCAACCTCTCGAAGACAACTTTTTCAACAAAAATAAGAAATTACATACACAAATTTTATAATATATATATAATATTAAATTTTTATAAATAATTATAAATATTTTATATATTTTTTCATGAAAAATATATTTATCTCTAAAAGATTAATGGCTATTTTTTGGTTATAACTACTAAAGACATTTTATATACCAAAGTAGGAAATTATGTACAAAGTAGGACATAGTCATAATATACCAGCAGTTAAGCAACTAAACATGAGCTATAGTTCAAGGATAGTAGTTAAGTTCTGCGATTCGGCCAGCTAACTTGGACTTCAACTACTTTGCGCATAACCACAATCTGAATTCTTCTTGGTATGAAAAACCCGACAATTCCTTTTCTACCATATCATTAATGCATCCACTACAGTGGTCCTAAGTAGTTCAACATGTGGATTCTTCCCATTAGCATGAGTCTCAATCCAACACACTTCCTCTGTCTATTTATTGTGTTTTTGTTATGTCCTTGACAACACAATAGTTTGTTCCAAATTGCAGCCAAAAAGGAGTATTTAAACAACAAGTAATCAGTTGATTCCTTTTGTGCTTCACATAAAGGAGACATTCTGATCTATCAACTTCCACTTCAATAGTCGATCTCTAGTGTGCATATTGAGAATTGCTAGGTAAAGTATGAAATTTCATTTGGGTCTTCCGAAAATCTGTCATGACCCAGACATTCGTGATTGACACCCACATTAACCATCCGGTGGGAGAACCACTACTACAACCAACCTGAATAGTTACCTGTAGAGACGGGTAGCAGATAATCTTTTGATCATACTTGCTACAACTGTGGTGAACCTGGGCATATGAGGAGAGATTGTGCCCACCCACGTGTGTTAGATTCCGTGCAACAGCAACAGTCTAGAGCAGTGGTACCCCGCGGGGAACGATAATAATGGTAGAGGACGTCCACAATGTGGGCGAGGAGGTAATCAGCGAGGCCGTGGAGGTAAAGGAAATGGTAATGGTAATATAGGTAGGGGTAACACACAACCAGGTAGAGAGGTGGCTCGTCAAGATGATAGAGCTCAATGTTATGCTTTCCCGGGCAAAAATGAGGCGGAGGCGTCCGACACGGTGATCACATGTACTATTCTTTTCTGTGATCAGATGTCTAATGTGTTATTCGATCCGGGTTCTACTTATTCGTATGTATCTGTGAGGTTAGCCTCTGGTTTTAAGATGATTTGTGATATACTTGATGCCCCCATTCGTGTTTCTACCCATGTTGGAGAGTCAGTCATTGTCACCCATGTCTATTGTGCTTGTCCTGCTGTGTTTATCGGTTTTCAGAGTTGGGTTGATTTGGTGATTTTGGATATGATTGACTTTGACATAATCTTAGGCATGACTTGGTTGTCTCCCTATTACGCTGTGCTTAATTGTCATACTAAGCCTGTAACTCTAGAAATTTCGGGAAGGGAAAAATTAGAGTGGGAAGGGGTGTACAAGCCTAAGCAAGTTAAGATTATATTCTCCATTCGGGCTAGTAAATTAGTAGAGCAGGGTTGTTTGGCTTATTTGGCTCATGTTAGGGATGTTGAGATTGAGGCTCCATCAATTGGGTCTATTCCTGTGGTGTCTGAATTTAGTGAAGTGTTTCCTAATGACTTGCCTGGTATGCCTCCGGATAGAGATATAAATTTTTGCATTTATTTGGAGCCTGGTACTCATCCCATTTCTATCCCTCCATATCGCATGGCTCCGGCAGAATTAAGAGAGCTTAAGGCTCAAATCCAAGAGCTCCTTGATAAGGGATTTATTCTCCCTAGTGGTTCCCCATGGGGTGCTCCAGTTTTGTTTGTTAAGAAGAAGGATGGTAGTATGAGAATGTGTATAGACTACCAACAATTAAATAGGATCACTGTTCGGAATAGGTACCCCTTGCCTAGAATAGATGATCTTTTTGACCAATTGCAAGGTGCAGCGGTTTTCTCAAAGATTGATCAAAGATCCGATTACCATCAATTGAAAATTAGGCCTGAGGTTCCCAAGATAGCGTTTAGAACTCGTTATGGGCACTACGAGTTTTTTGTTATGTCTTTTGGTTTGATAAATGCGTCTGCAGCTTTCATGAGTTTGATGAATGGGGTGTTCAAGCCATTTCTTGATTCCTTTGTGATAATCTTTATTGATGATATTTTGGTTTATTCAAAAAGTAAAGAAGAGCATGCCAACCATCTTTGTCACACCCCGAGCTACCCCCGAGACGCAGACACGAGACCTAGGACCACAAGTGATCCCAAGCTAACCCTGTTGGCATGATCATGAGCATACTAAATATAAACTGAATAATAAAAATTGTGCGGAAGCTATAATAAAAAAACAAAATGAAAAAATGGGGAATACATAGAGATATATGAAAACTAATGAGTTTAATACAAGGAAGATATTAACTCAATACTAAGCTGAATCTATCTATGTATGAAAATAGCCTCTAACTGACTAGAAATGCTGGGACAGGCCCCAGCTAAGTCTAACAAAACTGGAACTAAAGGACTAAAAATACTGAAGAGAAACTCATGCCTATTGTCCTCGGAGAATGAGGACTCACCACTGATTATGCTGAACTGGAGATCGGGAACTGATCTAAGCGTGATCTGGATGCTGAGAACCTGAACCTACATCACGAGAAGATGTAGCGCAAAGTATGCATCAGTACTTGAAAGGTACTGAGTATGCAGGATAAAATACAACTGAAATAACATATAACTGAACAAAGCAAATAAGCAATGATATAATCTAAACATAATATAAATACTAAATGTTGAGATAACTGAATGCAGTGACCAATTTATAACATGCTGAAACTGAATACTGATAAATGGTCAATGCAATAGAATCTGACTGGACTGTGTGAGCTACTAATAACCCATAATAAAACCACATTAGCTAAATGTGGAGTCTGATGTATAGGTCCCATCGAGAGGACCCAATATACCCTGCTAGAGGTATAAAGGCATGCTAGCGTGATCACTGAAATGATGCCCACATAGGGGACTTACAACCTACGTGGCTAGTAGTTCTGGGACTATTTGAGTACGCTGAACCCTAATCCAACTCGGTATTATGCTACTCCCAATGGATTAAGTGATTAACACATTATGACTGAATTTCTATAAGTTATTGGATAGCTCAAACTGGACATGCAAACTGAGTATGTAACAATTAACTGATATTGATGCATTAATAACTAAGGTATGTATAACTGAATAACTGAAATATCTGACCTAGCATGTGTAATTCAAGAACTGAAGAAATACATAGCTAGGGTTATGAAATTCATGCAATAAACTAAATATTAACATACTAATATGATTTGGATCATTCTAACAGCTAAGAACCTAATAATTCTAACATTCAAGAAACCCTAGGTCTAGTCATAATAAGGGAATCAAGAAACTGACTGAAAACTAGGGACCCGATGGGTTAAAGGAACCCACTAGTAAAGTCCCACATACCTAGTGATGAATTCCACGGAGAAATCTTTAGATTTCGGGGTTGTAACTGAAGAAAACTTGTTGCGTTCTTGGAGTTAGGGTTAGTCGCCTCTTTCACTTCTTACGCTTCTAATTTTCTAAGTTCTGAAGAATGATTTGACTTAGATATGTTCTAGTTACGTTTCTAGTCTTAAACTGACTAAAACCTCATAATTTAGGGTCTAAATGACGTAGCTTAGGGGTCCAATGAAATAGGAAAAGACCAAAAGACCCCTGACTTAACTGCTGTCGTAGTGATCGACGGACGGGACCTACGGGTCGTAGGTCAATCTACGGTCTGTAGATTGGGTCCTAGGTCAAGTCTGCCCGATAGGGGTTCACTAAAATGAGCATAACGTTTTACTCGGAGGTCGGATTTTATCAAACTTTGTGGCGTTGGAAAGAAGATTCAATTATATATCATATCATATGTCATAGACATATAATTCCTTTTGTGCTAAGAGTTATGACCATTTGAAGTTGACCCAATCAACAATTTTCCTCTAACTGGCTGCTGACCCTCACCTACGATTAGACCTACGAACCGTGGATCGAACGACTGTCCATGCTGGTTGGCCATCGTTTGCGTCAAAGGCTGGGTAAAGGGGGCCTCGATCCACGAACACATACCACAGACGTGGTCTGACCTAGGGACCGTAGGTCGAGACTTGGCTGATTTTCTAAGCTGGGTTGGGGAGGCATTGTAGTGGTGAACCACGGACCACCAGCACAGGTCGTGGTCTGACCTACGGTCCTTGGTTGGCAACAGTGGGTTGCACTTGTAACTTCTCAAAATCTGCATTTTTGCTCTGTTTTGGATACGGGGTGTTACATTACCTCCCCCTTGGGACCATTCTTCCTCGAATGAAGACTAAATTAGCTGAAATGGAGGGAGATGGCTGCAATCCCTACCACTAAACACTGAGGACTGAATTTCTGACTGAACTGAGTTCCAACAACATGCAAATAAGCTGAAAATGCAAGTATAAATTGAAGGAACATGATTCTAAGACTAAATTTACGTATGAATGACTGAAAAACTGAATAGGAACTATTACCTCAAGCTGGAGTGGAATCGGAAGGAAAGAGGTGAGGATACTTGGCTTTCTTCTGCTTCCTAAGTAGCTCCCTCTACGGACTGACTCCTCCACCAAACCTTGACTGAAGCGACTTCTTTGTTTCTCAACCTTCTAATTTGACAATTAAGAATCTCAACTGGTACATCCTCATAAGAAAGACTATCTTTTACAACCACAATCTCTAATGACACTACGGATGCTGGATCACCCACACAATTCTTCAAAAGTGAAATTTGAAAGACCGATGCACTGCTGCTAAGTCTACTGGCAACTCTTAACTCATAAGCCACTTTACCAATCCTTTTTAAGATCTGGTAAGGGCCTACATATCTGGGACTGAGCTTCCCTTTCTTACCAAATCTCATCACCCCCTTCATAGGTGACACTTTCAGGAAAACCCAATCATCAACTTGGAACTCTAGTTCCTTTCTTCTCATATATGCATAAGACTTCTGACGACTCTGGGCAGTCTTAAGTCTATCTCTAATGAGTTGCACTTTCTCTAAGGCATCAAAGAATGAATCTGGTCCTATCAAGGATGTTTCACCTACTTCAAACCAACCAACTGGAGATCTACATCTACGCCCATACAATGCCTCATAAGGGGCCATCTGATTGCTGGAATGGTAACTATTATTGTAGGCGGACTCAATGAGAGGAAGATGATCATTCCAACTCCCCTTGAAATCGATCACACAAGCTCTCAACATGTCCTCTAAGGTTTGAATGGTACGCTTTGCCTGGCCATCCGTCTGGGGATGAAATGTTGTGCTAAGATTAATCTGAGTACCAAAACCTTTCTGAAATGGCTTCCAGAAATGAGAGGTAAACTGAGGACCACTATCTGATATGATAGACAAAGGAGCCCCATGCAACCTCACAATCTCATTAATGTAAAGCTTGGCGTAGTCCTCCACCGAATTTGTAGTCTTGACCGCCAAAAAGTGAGAAGACATAGTAACTCTGTCAACTATCACCTAAATGTAGTCATGCTGTCTGCGAGTACGAGGTAATCATGTGATGAAGTTCATGTTGATCACTTCCCACTTCCAGGTAGGAATGTCAATCTCTTGAGTCATGCCTCATGGTTTTTGATGTTCTACCTTGACTTTCTAACAATTAGGGCACTTAGCCACAAAATCTGCTATATTTCTTTTCATACCATTCCACCAATAGACTTCCTGCAGATTGCGGTACATCTTAGTGGCACCTGGATGAATAGAATATCTGGAATTATAGGCCTCTGCAAGAATATGTTGTCTCAACTCGCCCACATTAGGAACACATAATCGACCCTGGTAGCGAAGCACACCATCTCCCCCTTGGGAGAAAACCTCAACTCTCTAATGGTGGACTGCACCCTTGAGTTCAAGTAATATCGAATCGCTGTCTTGCTTTTCCTTAACTTCCACTACCAAAGAAGATTCTGCCCCATTTTGAACCGTTACACCACTATCTGATATGCTCATAAGACGAACTCCTACGCGAGCAAGTCTATGAACATCCTTTGCTAGCTCACTTCTTTCTTCCTCAACATGTGCTACACTACTCATGGATAATCTGCTAAGAGCATCTCCTACTACATCACCTTACCCGAATGGTAATGCACGCTCATATCATAAACTTTGAGGAGCTCAAGCCACCTTCTATGGCGAAGATTCAACTCTTTCTGGGTGAATACATACTGGAGGCGCTTATGGTGTGTGAACACATATACATGAACACCATACAAGTAGTGTCTCCAAATCTTGAGTGCAAACATCACTGTTGCAAGCTCGAGGTCATGAGTCGGATAATTTTTTCTCATGCACCTTAAGTTGTCTAGAAGCATAAGCTATAACCTTACCTTGCTGCATCAACACACAACCTAGGCCGACCCTGGATGCATCACAATAGATCACATAACCATCTGAACCCTCTGGTAGAGTCAAGACAGAAGCTGTAGTCAACCTAGTTTTCAATTATGCGAAGCTTTTCTCACAATCATTGACCATCGAAACTTGACCATCTTCTGAGTCAACCTAGTCAATGGTGAGGCTATGGACGAAAATCCTTCCACGAACCTCTTGTAGTAGCCCTCTAGACCCAAGAATCTTTTGATATCTGTAGCAGAGGTAGGTCTGGGCCATTGTTTCACTGCTTCTATTTTCTGAGAATCCACTTGGATCTTTTCGTTGGATACTATATGCCCAAGGAAAGCAACAAATTGTACCCAAAACTCACATTTGCTAAACTTAGCGAATAACTGGCGATCTTTGAGAGTTTGCAGGACAACCCTCAAATGACTCGCATGTTCTTCCTCATTCCAAGAGTAAATGATGATATCATCAATAAAGACGATAATGAACAAGTCCAAGTACTGCTTGCACACTCTATTTATCAAATCCATGAAAGCTGCATGAGCATTGGTTAGTCCAAATGACATGACTACAAATTCATAATGACCATACTGAGTTTTGAAGGTTGTCTTAGAAATGTCAACATCTTTGACTTTAAACTGATGATAACCCGGTCTGAGGTCTATCTTTGATAAATGACTAGCACCCTGAAGTTGGTCAAACAAGTCATCAATACTAGGGATGGGATACTTATTCTTGATTGTGACCTTGTTCAACTGCCTATAGTCAATGCACATTTTGAGAGAACCATCTTTCTTCTTTACGAACAACACTGGTGCACCCCATGGCGAAATACTTGGTCTGATGAAACCCTTATCTAGAAGGACTTTCAACTGCTTTTTCAATTCCTTAAGCTCTACTGGAGCCATTATGTAAGGACGGATAGAAATAGGTTGGTATCTGAAAGGAGATCAATTCCAAAGTCGATTTCCCTTTCGAGAGGAACTCCGGGAAGATCTTCCGGAAACACTTCTGGGAATTCATTGACTACATGAACTGACTCAAGAGTTGGGGTTTTGGAGCTTTAATCCTTAACCCGAACTAGATGATAGAGATAACCCTTAGAGATCATATTTATGGCCTTAACGTAAGAAATGAATCGACTCATAGCCACTAAGCTACTACCCTTCCATTCTAGGATTAGTTTGTGTGGAAACTGGAAACGAACAATCCTAGTTCTACAATCGACTGTGGCATAACAAGAATGTAACCAATCCATGCCTAGAATGACATCGAAGTCTACTATTTCTAACTCAACAAGATCTGCTGAGGTGACTTTTTGAGAGACGGTGACAGGGCAATTTATGTATACCCGTTTAGCTATAACTCGGTCACCGACTGGAGTAGATACTGAGAAGGGTTCTGAAAGAGTTTCTGGGATAACACTGAATTGGACTGCTATATAAGGAGTTACAAAAGACAAAGAAGCCCCTGCTGTCTTTCCACTGAGTGAACCATATGTGAGCCACATCCTTAAGCCGGAGAGGATGCCAACTCAACCCTACCATTACCAGTCACTTGCATCACTCCAAAAATATTCATAACCTCATCAATGAAGTTCTGTGGGTCCTCACCAACTTGCAACCCTAAAAACTCAGGTGGATTCATCCTAAAAAAATCTCAAACTCTAGCTGCCACTGATCCATCATTTCTATTAGTAGGAACTGGAACCTGCTGATTGTTCTGGTTAGCCACACTCTGAGCCAACATCTGAATGGCGTTCCTGAATTCTGTATTAGAAAATTCCTGACCTGGGATTGGTGGAGCTGCATTTGCATTCCTGGCATTCACATTCCTGGCGTAAGGTCTACGAGGAAGCATGATCTTAAGCGCATAACGATGGATTAGAAAGGACATCATACCAACGCACTATAAGAATATCAAGAAAGTGAAGTTTTCCAAAAACACTTCATAGCTTCCCTTTCATTAGATGTGGTGCACTTCATACCCATTAAAATAACTCTACTTAGTGCGGTTTTTCAGATATCCTAGGACTCTTAAACCTAATGCCTTGATATTAAGTTTGTCACGCCCCGAGATACCCCCGAGACGCGGACACGGGACCTAGGACCACAAGTGATCCCAAGCTAACCGTGCTGGCATGATCATGAGCATACTAAATATAAACTGAATAACAGAAACTGTGCGTAAGCTATAATAATAAACAAAATGAAAATATGGGGAATACCCATATACTATAACTGAGATATATGAAAACTGATGAGTTTAATACAAGGAAGATATTAACTCAATAATAAGCTGAATCTATCTATGTCTGAAAATAGCCTCTAACTGACTATAAATGCTGGGACAGGCCCCAACTAAGTCTAGCAAAACTGAAACTAAAGGACTAAAATTACTGAAAAAAACTCATGACTAATGTCCTCGTAGAATGAGGACTCACCACTAATTCTACTGAACTGCAAATCGGGAACCGATCTAAGCGTGATATGGATGCTAAGAACCTGAACCTACATCACGAGAAGATGTAGCGCAGAGTATGCGTCAGTACTTTAAAGGTACTAAGCATGCAGGATATAATACAACTGAAATAGCATATAACTGAACAAAGCAAATAAGCAATGATATAATCTGAACATAATATAAATACTGAATGTTGAGATAACTGAATGCAGTGAACAATTTATAACATGCTGAAACTGAATACTGCTAAATGGTCAATGCAATAGAATCTGACTGGAATGTGGGAGCTACTAATAACCCATAATAAAACTACATAAAGCTAAATGTGGAGTCTGATGTATAGGTCCCATCGAGAGGACCCAATATAACCTGCCAAAGGTATAGAGGCATGCTGATATGATCACTAAAATGATGCCCACAGAGGGGACTTACAACCTACGTGGCTAGTAGTTTTGGGACTAATGGGTACGCTGAACCCTAGTCCAACTCGGTATTATGCTACTCCCAATGTATTAAGTGATTAACACATTATGACTGAATTTCTGTAAGTTACTGGATAGCTCAAACTGGACATACAAACTGAGTATGCAACAGTTAATTGGTATTGATGCATTAATAACTGAGGCATGTATAATTGAATAACTGAAATATCTGACCTAGCATGTGTAATTCAAGAACTAAAGAAACACATAGCTAGGGTTCTGGAATCCATGCAATAAACTGAATATTAACATACTAATCTAATTTGGATCATTCTAACAGCTAAGAACCTAATAATTCCAACATTCAAGAAACCCTAGGTCTAGTCATAATAAGGGAATCAAGAAACTAACTGAAAACTAGGGACCCAATGGGTGAAAGGAACCCACAAGTGAAATCCCACATACCTGGTGACGAATTCCATGAAGAAATCTTTAGATATCGGGTCTTGAACTGAAGAAAACTTGCTGAATTCTTAGAGTTAGGGTTGGTCGCCTCTATCTCTTTTTACACTTTTAATTTTCTAAGTTCTGAAGAATGATTTGGCTTAGGTAAGTTCTAGTTACGTTTCTTGGCTTAAACTGACTAAAACCTCATAATTTAGGGTCTAAACGATGTAGCTTAGGGGTCCAACGAAATAGGAAAAGACCAAAAGACCCCTTACTTAATTGCTGTCAGAGTGATCGACGGACGGGACCTACAGGCCGTAGGTCGATCTAAGGTCCGTAGATTAGGGCGGTAGGTCACGTCTGCCCAATAGGGCTTCACTTAAATGAGCATTACTTTTACTCGGAGGTCGGATTTTATCAAACTCAGTGGCGTTGGAAAGAGGATTCAATTATCTATCATATCATAGGTCGCGGGACACATAATTCCTTTTGAGCTAAGAGTTATGACCATTTGAAGTTGACCTAATCAACAATTTTACTCTAACTGGCTGCAGACCCTCACCTACGCTCAAACCTACAGACTGTGGATCAAAAGACGATCCGTGCTGGTCTGCCGTCATTTGCGTCAAAGGCTGGGTAAATGGGGCATCGATCCACGGACCGTGGTCTAACCTACGGACCGTGGGTCGAGACTTAGCCGATTTTCTAAGCTGGGTTAGGGAGGGGTTGCAGTGGTGAACCAAGGACGACCAGCACAGGCCGTGGTCTGACCTATGGTCCGTGGATGGCAACCGTGGGTTGCACCTGCAACTTCTCAAAATCTGTATTTTTGGTCTGTTTCGGATACGGGGTGTTACAATCTTCGTACTTTTTTGGGTGTTTTTGGGAAGCAAAAGTTATGTGCTAAATTTTTGAAGTGTGAATTTTGGTTGAAATCAGTTGCAGTTTTGGGGCATGTAGTGTCAAAAGAAGGTGTAATGGTAAATCCTCAAAAGATTGAAGCGGTTAGGAATTGGGTTAGGCCTGGCTCTGTGACGGAGGTTAGGAGTTTTGTGGGACTCGCTAGCTATTATCGTCGATTTGTTAAGAATTTTGCTTCAATTGCTACTCACTTGACCAAAAAGGAGATACCACTTGAATGGACTGAAAAATGTGAGGAGAGCTTTCAAAAGCTCAAGACTCTCTTGACCACATTTTGCTTCAATTGCTACTCACTTGACCAAAAAGGAGATACCACTTGAATGGACTTAAAAATGTGAGGAGAGCTTTCAAAAGCTCAAGACTCTCTTGACCACCGCGCCCATTCTAGCATTACCGGTGGAAGGGAAGGACTTTATAATTTATTGTGATGCTTCTCATTCTGGATTGGGAGCTGTGTTAATGCATGATAAGAATGTTATAGCCTATGCATCGCGCCAATTGAAGGTGCATGAGAGAAATTATCCAACCCATGATTTGGAGTTGGTGGCGGTAGTATTTGCTCTTAAGATCTGGCGGCATTATCTTTATGGTGTTAACTGTGAAGTGTTTACTGATCATCGTAGCTTGCAACATGTGTTCACTCAAAAGGATCTGAATTTGAGACAGGGAAGATGAATGGAGTTACTCAAGGATTATGATGTGACCATTCAATACCATCCGGGTAAGGCTAATGTTGTGGCAGACGCCTTGAGTCGAAATGCGGTAAGTATAGGTAGCTTAGCTTACTTGAGTGTAACCAAGCGACCTTTGGCCAAAGAAATTCAGACCTTAGAGCTAAGTTCATGCAGTTGGGCATCTCTGAAAGAGGCGGGGTGTTAGCTATCATTGAAGTTAAGGCCACATTCATTGAGGAGATCAAGGCCAAACAATTTGAGAATGAAAATTTGAACGAACTCAAGGAGAAGATGGCGAATGGTAAGGCACAAAAGACCACTCGTGATGTGGATGGTGTACTCAGTGTTAAGGGGAGAATTTGTGTTCCTCGAGTTGATGACTTGATTCAAAAATTGTTGGCAGAATCTCATGGTTTGCAATATTTTATTCATCCGGGTGTGACCAAGATGTATAGAGATCTGAAACGAATTTATTGGTGGTCGGGCATGAAGAAAGACATATCGGAGTTTGTGGCTAAGTGTCTAAATTGTCAACAAGTGAATTATGAACATCAAAGGCCTGCAGGTTTACTTCAATGAATGCCACTTCCGGAGTGGAAGTGAGAAATAATAGCTATGGATTTTGTGGTTGGTCTTCCGAAGACTTTGGGGAAGTTTGATTATATTTGGGTAGTGGTCGATAGATTAACTAAATCAGCCCATTTCATTCCGGTAAGAACAGATTATAACACTGAACAATTGGCTAAGGTGTACGTGAAAGAGATAATGAGGTTGCACGGGGTGCCCCTTTCTATCATCTCAGATCGTGGTACCCAGTTCACTTCTAAGTTTTTGAGGAAATTGCATGATGAGTTGGGCACACAACTCACTTTTAGTATAACCTTTCATCCACAGACGGATGGACAATCTGAGAGGACCATTCAAGTGTTAGAGTTCATGTTGAGAGCATGTGTGATTGAATTTGGAGGGCATTGGGATAAATTCATACATTTGTGTGAGTTCTCTTATAACAATAGTTATCACTCCAGCATTGATATGGCACCATTTGAGGCACTATATGGGAGGGGATGTAGGTCACCCATAGGTTGGTTCGAGGCTGGAGATGTGAAACCTTTGGGGGTTGATTTAGTGAAGGATGCTCAATATAAGGTGAGTAGTATTCAAGCTAAACTTCTAGCAGGCCAGAGTAAACAGAAGAAGTATGCGGATCATAAGGTAAGAGATATGGAATTTTAGACTGGTGAGAACGCTCTTCTTAAGGTATCACCCATGAAATGGGTGATGAGATTTGACAAGAAGGGTAAGCTAAGTCCTAGACACATTAGTCCATTTAAGGTTCTTGAATGTGTTAGGCCAGTGGCGTATAGATTGGCTCCACCCTTTAATCTATCCAGCGTTCATCCGGTATTTCATGTGTCTATGTTGAAGAGATATCATGGTGACAGAGATTATATCATTAAGTGGGACTCAATTGTGCTAGACAAAGACCTCCTATATGAGGAGAAACCGATTGCTATTCTTGATCGTGATGTGCGTAAGTTGAGGACCAAGGAGATTAAGTCCGTGAAAGTTCAATGCAAGCATCGTCCAGTTGAGTAAGCTACTTAGGGAATGGAGAGGGACATGCAAGACAAGTATCACCAATTGTTCGTCGAATCAAGTACTACTTCATTCTTTCCTTAGCCTACTTTCCCTAAGTTTTGTCACTTGGGGACGAGTGATGGGTAAAATGGTATCTATTGTAATGACCGGGTTCCGTCGTTAAAGAAATACCAACGGGGGAAAATTGAGGACGGAAAAACTTTTGCGTAGTACTTGAATTTTCCCAACCTTGTCCAGATTTAGACGAAATTGGAATCCTGAGGTGTGGGAAAATCTGGTAACAATCGGATGGATTAAATATAGTTTTGATTGCATCAGTGGTTAGATAACTTGTTAAGGAATTCGTACGACTTTACGAAATTAAATTCGGATGAGCAGAACTCCCAAAATTGATCTTAGCGTGAGGGGTATTTTCTGATTGTCGTGGGTTAGAGATGTGTAGTGAAATGGGATTTTGGAATTTCTTCAGTTGACTCTCTGGTTCTGTTTGTGCAGCTTTGGCAGGAGTCTGGCCGCTCTAGTGGGAGATGGGGCGCTGTGGCGGGTACGACGGGACTTAAAATCGTAGAAAAGGATGGATAGCTCAATGGTTCGAAAATACCGCTCTGGCGGTACTCGATGTCGCTCTGGCGCCACCGCTACAGCGGGATGAGGGCCGCTGCGGCTGGCCAGACGCGACTTAATGTCATTAATAATCCCCTACACGACCTTATTTGGCACTTTTCAACTTTTAGAGCTAAGGAACGACCCCCCAGGCGATTTCTACTCGTTTTTCACCATTCTTGAGGCTAAAGGTAACCTTTTCACTCCCCGAATCCGTTTCTCGATCCGTAGAACGTAATAGAATGGGTGAATATTGATGGGGGAAGGTTTTGTTATAGATTCTATGGTGGAAACAACCTTAGTTTGGATGTTTGGGATCATGGGTTTGATCTAGGGTTCATAGAATTGTTATAGTTTCGGGTAATTAGCAATTGTTTATTGATTCCCGTGTTATTGTGATTGTTTGTAGACCAAGAACAAGCGGAACGAATTCGAAAATGGAAGGATCAAATTTCTTAGGGTTTCAAGCTTGTTTCGAGGTGGTGATGATTATGATTCTATGTTTGTGTGATGTATGCTTGTTCTTGCTTCATTATGATACTTGTGTATGTATGAATGTTGCAATGTTAATCACACTTGTTGTAAATGAGATAGATGAATATCATTGCCATGAAATCATGATGTAAATGTATGATCTTGATGATGTACTTGTGATTGTGATTGTGGTGTGTGAATGGGATCGGTTGCCACGTTCTGGCATAACTAACTTGGATCGGTTGCCACGTTCCAGCACAAAAATGGGATCGGTTACCACGTTTCGGCATAAATATGGGATCGGTTGCCACGTTCTGGCATGCTAACTGTTTGGATTTGAGTTCTGTGAGAGGACCAATGATTTGTGATAAATGTATATTGATGAGCATGTTGATAATATTGTAGGTGTTGATATATATACATGTGATTGTAATGTTGTTTGACTTGTTTATGTTGCACTAGTGGGATAGCCGTGTGATCCTACCAGTACACTGTAGTTGGGTACTGATTCTGCACTTGCTCTTATTTTTGTTGAGTACAGGGCATCTTCACACGACTACTGACAGAACTCGCTTAAAAGATCAGTGATCGTCGCTTCGAATTCAATGGTGAGACAATTCTTCCAAACTGCCATGGTATTATCTCTCGTGTTTGTCCATCATTTTCGGACTTAGATAATTGTTCTAGTTAGTTGATTAGTTCATTAGTTGGAGATTTATCCCTTCTTGTTTAGACTTGGATCATTTGTTTAGATGTTTTGGTACATTGACTTTCAGGTTCTAGGTATTAAATTTCCACATTTGTTAGTTAATTAACTTGCTTCCGTAAGTTAATTAACTAACAAATGCGAAAATTTAATACCTAGAACCTGAAAGTCAATGTACCAAAGCATCTAAACAAATGATCCAAGTCTAAACAAGAAGTGATAAATCCCCAACTAATGAACTAATCAACTAACTAGAACAAATATCTAAGTCCGGAAATGATGGACATAGACGAAAGAGAATCCCATGGCAGCCTGGAAGAATTGGCTCACCCTTGAATTCGAAGCAATGATCACTGATCTTCTAAGCGAGATCTGTCAGTAGTCGCGTGAAGATGCCCTGTACTAAAAATATAAGAGCAAGTGCATAATCAGTACACAACCACAATGTACTGGTAGGATCACGCCGCTATCCCACTAGTGCAACATAAACAAGTCAAACAACATTACAATCACATGCATATATATCAACATCTACGATATTATCTACATGCTCATCAATATACATTTATCACAAATCATTGGTCCTCTCACGGAATCCAAACACAAACTGTTAGCATGCCGGAACGTGGCAATCGATCCCATATTTATGCCGGAACATGGCAACCGATCCCATTTTTATGCCAAAACGTGGCAACCGATCCAAGTTAGTTATGTCGAAACGTGGCAACCGATCCCATTCACATACCACAATCACAATCACAAGTACATCATCAAGATCATATATTTACATCATGATTTCATAGCAATGATATTCATCTATCTTATTTACAACAAGTGTGATCAATATTGCGACATTCATACATACACAAGTATCCTAATGAAGGAAGATCAAGCATACATCACAGAAACATAGAATCACAATCATCACTTACCTCGAAACAAGCTTGAAACCCTAAGAAACTTGGTCCTTCCCTTTCCGAATTCGTTCCGCTTGTTCTTGGTCTACAAACAATCACAATAATATGGAAATTAACAAACAATTGCTATTTACCCGAAACTATAACAATTCTATGAACCCTAGATCAAACCCATGATCCCAAACATCCAAACTATGGTTGTTTCCACCATAGAATCTGTAACAAAACCTCCCCCATTAATATTCACCCATTCTATTACGTTCTACGGATCGAGAAACGGATTCAGGGAGTGAAAAACTTACCTTTAGCCTTAAGAATGGTGAAAAATGAGTAGAAATCGCCTGGAGGTCATTCCTTAGCTCTAAAAATTAAAAAGTGCCAAATAAGGTCGTTTAGGGGTTTATTAACGACATTAAGTCGCGTATGGACCACCACAGCGGCACTTATCCAGCTGTAGCGGCGACGCCAGAGCGACATCAAGTCCCGCCAGAGCGGCATTTTCGAACTAGTGAGCTATCCATCCTTTTCTACGATTTTAAGTCCCGTCGTACCCGTCACAGTGCCCCATGTCCCGCTGTAGCGGCCAGACTCCCGCCAAAGCGGCACAAACAGAACCAGTGAAGAAATTCCAAAATCCCCTTTCACTACACATCTCTAACCCATGACAATCAGAAAATACCTCTCACGCTAAGATTGATTCCGGGAGTTCTACTTGCCCGAATTCAATTCCGTAAAGTTGTATGGATTCCTTAAAAAGTTATCTAACCACTCATGCAATCAAAACTATAATTACTCCACTCGATTGTTTCCAGATTTCCCCACACCTCAAGGACTCCAATTTCGTCCAAATCTGGACAAGGTTGGGAAAATTCAAGTACTACCAAAAAAAAATTCCGTCCCCAATTTTTCCCCCGTTGGCATATCTATAATGACGGAACCCGGTCGTTACAAAATCATTGCATACAAGTCTCCACTAATATACTTTCTGATAAGTACCTCTAAGTTTTGCATAAACCTGCTTCACAAAGAAGCATGTTGATCCAGTATGTGCGCATAGGTAAACCTACTTCCTCCATTACTTGAGCAACTTTTAAAATATTCTTAAGCATCCATGAGGCTTGATTTACTCAGCACTCTCATATGTGTTGGCCTTTGATATAATAGGTATGCATCCATTTAACCATAACATGCCCTCCTTTTTTAAGCATAGATTCCACAACATCTTGCATTTCACAGCTTTATTCCATGTTTGGACATGTAGAATATTGAGCCTTCCGCTATTCATGGAAAACATAATTATTCCTAGAACACCATATCTTTCTTGGAGATAGTGCTACCTCCCGTTTATAAGAATGTTCTACAAATAGACTAATGAATAGTACGAATAATATTTATGTATTTTTATTGAAAAAAAATCGGTTTTAATGCATTATAGATGCATATAATTATTTTGTTCGAATTCATTTTTACTGTTGTAGTGACTTAAGAAGTCCATAAATAATTTAACTAAGGATTAAATCGCTAATTATGTATTTTTTTTCAACTGACTAAAACAGAAAATGAGTCACATAAATTAACAAGCACTAAATATTTCTTCAACAATCTCTCATTCTCTCAAAATTGATCAATGACTCATTCCGGCTCCTCCAACACTCCTCCTGAAATTATGAGAGAAATGTTGATAAAATATCTTTATTATCTTAAAGAGTATAAGAATTATCTTTGAAATTCTTTATATATATTATTAAATTTAGGAAAAAAATTAATTATATATTATTGCCCCATATTACATTAGTCTTGATGATATTCTATTAAGTATCTTTCAAAACGTTGCCAATGATTATTTGGTTTATTATGGGAGTGAATTAATAGCCTTTATGGCATTTATAAAATTGATTGTGCACCAATTTGAAGAAATATATTGAATTAATCGCTTTTATGGCAATTACTACTCATTGAATGTCATTTTGTGCACAGATTTGGAGCTCCCAATTTGTGATCTCTATAAATTTATGGTTTTAGCCAATATGTGGAAAAAGAATAACAAGGAAAACTTGTCTTTCTTATTTTATTTGCTAGGTTTTCTTTAAATAAAATACCTTCTTTGTTAATTTCTGACTCCTAGGTTTAATACTAGAAGAGCTTGTTGAATTCTGGGAATACACCTTAACCTGTGAAATATCCTTAAGGACATTGCCATAGGCACGACTCAAGCTACCAGATTTTCGTGATTTCTAATATTCTCCAACAGTCTTAATGATATTTTATTTTGTTATCATGGTTCACGAAAACAATCCATCTTCTGTTGTTACTGATAGTACCACTATAGTTGCTCAAACATATCATTGTGTTGTCCATGTTGTGCCTTCACACAACTTTACCAAATATTTCCCTGATGTTCAAAAAGTGGAAGTTTTTAGTGGATAAAATTTTAAGAGATGGAAAGAACGTACTTTCTCTGCTCTTGACATGTATGGAGTGGCGTTTGTGCTAATAGATTCAACTGGATTAATTTGTGTGTTAACAGCTAAATCATTGGATATATGCAAATAAGGTATGTAAGCACACAATATTAAATACTCTTTTTAATTAATTGTTCGATGCGTATTATTCTAATAAGGAATCAAAGGAGATTTGAGAATTGCTACATGCTAAATATATTGTCGATGCTACTAAGAAAAAGTTTGTTTTTGGTAATTTTTACAAATGGGAGATGACCGAGGAAAAAGATGTGAAGGTACAAATCAATAAGTTTCACAAACTAGTTGAAGATCTTAAGTCGGAAAAAATCATTTTACCGGAGCAGTTCGTGGCTGGTATGTTGATTGAAAAATTATCACAATCTTGGAATGACTACAAACAAAAAATTGCAGCACAAAAAAAACAATTATCTCTTGATGATTTGGTGAAACACATCATCACTGAGGATACCAATCGAAAACAATCAATTTCTGCCAAAGAAAAAGAAATCACTACAAAAGTCAATCTTGTGGAAGACAATAAGTCTCACAATAAAGATAACATGTATGGAAAAGAACTTGATTACAAACTAATGGTCAACAATCAAAATTTCAAGAAAAAAGGCAATTGTTTTATGTGTGGCAAACCAGGCCACCATGTAGCTCAATGTAGAAACAAAGTTGGGAAAAATGACAATCCTGCTAAGCTAAGAGTAAATCTGGCAGAAGCAGATGATATCATTGTGACGGTCATTTCCCAAGTGAACATTGTGGTCAATGTGAGTGACTGGATGATAGATTCAGGTGCTACTAGACATATTTGTGCCAATAAAATAGATTTTGTGTCTTACACCCTAGTCAATGAAGGAGAAAAAGTTGTGTATCTTGGTGATTCCACAACCACTCAAGTCCTTGGAAATGAAAAAGTTCTTCTTAAGCTTACATCTGAAAAAATGTTGCCATTAACTGAAGTGTTGAATGTTCCTAGTATCCGAACCAATTTGGTTTCAGTGTGATTATTAGGAAAGGTGAGGTGAAAGTTGCATTTGAATCTGGTAAGGTAGTGATAGCCAAGAATAATGGGTTTTGTGGGTAAAGGGTATTGTAATCATGACTTATTTCTTGTCAAAGTTTCCCAAGTCATTAGTGAAGATGCTAGTACTTAATTATTTGCTTTTGACATGCTAAATTGGTACCATTTGAATAAATAAGAATGTTTTTATTTGTTAATTTTTTTGGTGATAGAATTCTCTCCTATGTTAATGTTTTTTGGTTTAATATAACTTACGTGTTTACTATGTGATTGAGGATTTTAGAAAAATGCACCTGTTTTTTGGGTTTTAATTAAGGTTTTTAGTTCGTAAAAGTTAGTTTTAGGTTATAAAAAGGAAAGTAGGAAAAATATATTCTTCTTAAATAATAAAGAGCATTACCAATTGGGTATTATTATTTTTGAGATTAACTCGCCACACATACTTTTACACTGGCACATACTTTTAAGGTAAATTTCTTTTCTCATTATTTATTTTATAAAATATAAATATGAAATATAGTAATATACGGCAATTAGGATTCCAAATTTATTTTACCCATTAGTTTAGGATTTTGTTTCCTCAGTTAACGAAATTACCATGCTTGTTTCTTCAGTATACTTTTGCGGGATTTTCAGCTGCTTTAGAGTTTGGTTGTTTATTTTCCTTTTCATAGAAAATAATTCTAAGTTCTAAAGTACAATTTATTGTTCAAGATTTTGTTTTCAATTGTACTCGCAATAAGAGTTACCGTTTTAACTCAAGTTTTCAGCTTTAAATTATTGGTTATGTGTGTTACGACCCAGACCGTCGTGACCGGCACCCACACTAATCCTCCGGTGGGAAAACCGTTACTACTAACCAACTAACCCCAAAGCTAGACATTTAAAGATACGGAAGCAATTTTAAATGCAAAAATAAAATGGAGTTCCCATAAACTCCGAAGTTCGACAACACAATTACCAAATATTGCGGAAAACAATGCCTAGCACCTGAAAGTCAATGTACCAAAACTCTACTAACGACAAGTCTAAGAACAAGGGGTACAACCACGAAACTAAACAAACAAATATCTAAAGTACTAGTCTAAGTCCGGACAGAAATAGACTAAACAGAATGAGAATTCATGGCAGCCCGAAAGAATTGACTCATCTTTGAATTCGATCTCGATCAGCGATCTCCTAAATGAGGTCTGCCCGTAGCTGCTTGAAGCTGCCTTGTACTCAACAAAGAACGAGCATGCGCAGTATCAATACACAACCACAATGTACTGATAGAATCACACGACTATTCCAGTAAGCGAAACATATATAAACAGACACAACATAGTAAACATGACATGCACAAAATATATAAATACATTGGTTATCATTTCAGAAGTAATGTACAATTCCACAATCTCAATACAAGTAAATAAGACAATTTAATGGTCCTCTCATGAAACCCGTACCCAAACTATTAGTCTGCTAGAATGCGACACCCGATCCCAATTAGTGTGTCGGAACATGACACCCGATCCCAATTAGTGTGTCGGAACGTGACACCCGATCCAATAAACATACCACAATCACAATCACAATAAACATTCTCATAATCATACAATCAATTGTTGATTCATGGCATACAATCGTTCATCATACTCATTTACATTAGGTTTGATCAATAGTGCTTCATTCACATACACACATGCATTACAATGAAGTGAATACTAACATACATCACACAAACATGAAATCAAACCATCACCTACCTTGAAACTAAGTTTGTATCCTCATAAGACACTTAAGCCTTCCCTTTTCGGATTCTTTCTGCTTGTTCTTGGTCTACAAACAAATAATTTAACGCAAGGATCAATAATTAAGTTTAATTTACCCGGATTATAACAAACCCAATAACCCAAGACCAAACCCATGATCCTAAGGTGCATCTAAGGATTTTTCCCACCATCAACAGGCCAAAATCCTCCCCCAACGATAATTACCCAAGAATATAAGTTCTACGGATCGAAAAACTAACTAAGGGAGTAAAATCCTTACCTTTAGCACCAAAAGTCATGGAAAACTATCACGAAATCACCTGGTGTCATCTCCTAACTTTTAAGAACAAAGTTTGCGGAAAAATAACGAAATTGGGGTTTTTTCTCGACTTAAGCCGCGATTGACCCGCTACAGCGAACCCCATCCCGCCCTAGCGGAATGAATCCTGCCCTGGCTGCTTGAGCGGAGAAAGAACTTCGAAATTAGAGTTTCAAACCCCCATTTCACAATGCACCTTCAACCCATGACATTCAAAAATAGCCTTTTCATGCTAAGATCATTTTCGGGTGTTCTACTTACCCGAATTCGATTTCGTAAAGTCATACAATTTCCTTAACGTCTTAGTTATCTATTCATGTGATCAAATTCATTATTAAATCTCTCATTCATTACCATATTTCCCTAGACCTCACTCACTCAGATTTCGTCCAAATCTGGACTAGGCAAGTAATTCCCAAGTTACTACTCAAAAGTTTTCTAGCCCCAATTCTTTCTCCATTGACTTTTCCCCAACGACGGAATCATGTCGTTACAATAGATACTAATTTACCTATCACTCGCCCCCGAGTGATCAACTAGGAAGACTGACTAAAGTAAGGGATGAGTAGTAACTGAATCATTGAACAACTAGGGATACTTGTCTCGCATGTCCCTCTCGGTTTTCCAAGTAGTTTCCCCCACCAAATGATGTTTCCATTGAACATTCACAGACTTTATCTCCTTGGTCCTCAGCGTTTGGATGTCGTGATCAAGAATTTCCACCAGTTTCTCCTCATAATGAATGTCTTTATCTAGCAAAACTGAGTCCCATTTTATGATGTAATCCCCATCCCCGTGATACTTCTTCACCATGGACACATGAAATACTGGATAAACTCCAGATAAGTTTGGAGGTAGAGCCAATCTATAGCCCACTGGCCCTACACAGTCAAGAACTTTGAAGGGTCCAATATACCAAGGAATAAACTTGCCCTTCTTGCCGAATCTCATCACCCCCTTTATGGGTAACACTTTAAGAAGAATTTTCTCACCAGTCTGAAATGTTATGTCTCTTACCTTATGGTCTGCATACTTTTTCTGTCGACTTTGGGCTGCTAGGATCTTAGCTTGGATGCTTCTTACCTTATCCTGAGCATCCCTCACCATGTCAACCCCCAAAGGTTTCACATCTCCAGCCTCAAACCATCTTATGGTTGATCTACATCCCCTCCCATAAAGTGCCTCAAATGGTGCCATATTAATGTTGGAGTGGTAACTGTTATTATAGGAGAACTCACGCAAGGGTAGGAACTTATCCCAATGTCCTCCAAAGTCGATCACACATGCCCTCAACATGTCCTCAACATGTCCTCTAGCACTTGAATAGTCCTCTCTGATTTCCCGTCAGCTTGCGGATAGAAGGCGGTGCTAAAGGTGAGTTGAATGCCCAACTCATCGTGTAATTTCCTCCAAAATTTGGATGTGAACAGCATACCATCGTCTGAGATGATAGAAAGGGGCACCCCGTGCAGCCTCACTATCTCTTTCACATAAACCTTAGCCAACTGCTGAGCATTATAGTCTATTCTGACCGGAATAAAATGAGCTAACTTAGTTAATCTGTCAACCACTATACCCAAATAGAATTAAATTTCCCCAAAGTCTTGGGGAGACCAACCACGAAATCCATGACTATCCTTTCCACTTCCATTATGGAATTGGCATTCTCTGAAGCAAACCTGCATGTCTTTGATGCTCATCTTTTACTTGTTGGCACTTAGCCACAAACTCTGCTATATATTTGTTCATGCCAGACCACCAATAAAGTCGCTTCAAGTTTTGGTACATCTTGGTCATACCTGGATGAATGGAATACCGCGAACCATGCGATTCTATCGAAGAACACAAATTCTTCCTTTAAGCACACCCCCCTGCATCAAGAACCATATCTTGTGCCTTACCAGAAACTGTCTTCTTTCTAAGCTCATTCAAATTCTCATCCTCAAATTGTTTAGCCTTGATCTCCTCAATGAAGGTGGTCCTAACCTTAATGCTAGCTAACACCCCACCTCTTTCTGAGATGCCCAACTGTATGAACTTAGACTCCAAGGTTCGAATTTCCTTAGCCAGAGGTTGCTTGGATACACCCAAGCAAGCTAGACTACCCATACTCACCACCTTTTGGCTTAACGCGTCTGCCATCACGTTAGCCTTACCCGGATGATACTGGATGGTCACATCATAATCCTTGAGTAACTCCATCCACCTTCGCTGTCTCAAATTTAGATCTTTTTGAGTGAACACATGTTGCAAGCTACAGTGGTCAGTAAATACCTCACACTTGATATCATAAAGATAATTCCACCAGATCTTGAGAGCAAACACTAAAGCTGCCAATTCCAAATCATGTGTCGGGTAATTTCGCTCATGTACTTTCAACTTTCGCGATGCATAAGCTATGACATTTTTATCATGCATCAACACATCACCCAAACCCCCATATGAAGCATCACAATAAAAAATAAAATCCTTACCTTCCATCGGTAGTGCCAAAATAGGTGTTGTGGTCAGAAGAGTCTTGAGCTTTTGAAAGCTCTCTTCACACTCGCCAGTACACTTGAAAGGTACCTCCTTTTTGGTCAACCTTGTTAGATGTGTGGCAATGGAAGAAAATTTCTTCACAAATCGACGATAGTAGCTAGCGAACCCCACAAAACTCCTAATTTCAATCACAGAACTAGGCCAGACCCAATTCTTAACCGCTTCAATCTTTTGGGGATCTACCATTACCCCTTCCCTTGAAACTACATGTCCAAAAAAGGTAACTGAAGTCAACCAAAACTCACACTTGGAAAATTTAGCATATAACTTTTGTCTCCCAATGACACCCAAAACTATACGAAGATGGTCAACATGTTCTTCCTCACTCTTTTAATAAACCAAAATGTCATCAATAAAAACAATAACAAACGAATCCAGAAATGGTTTGAACACACCATTCATAAAACTCATGAAAGCTGCAGGCGCATTTGTCAACCCAAACAACATCACTAGAAACTCGTAGTGCCCATAGCTGATCCTGAATGCTGTTTTTGGTATATCCTCAGGCCTAATCTTTAAATGATGATAACTAGACCTTAGATCAATCTTAGAGAAAACTGATCCCCCCAGCAACTGGTCAAAAAGATCATCTATCTAAGGCAGTGGATACTGGTTCCGAATGGTGACCCTATTTAATTGGTGATAGTCTACACACATCCCCATACTACCATCTTTTTTTCTTAACAAACAAGACAGGAGCACCCCACGGGGAAGCACTAGGACGGATGAAACCTTTATCAAGAAGTTCCTGAATTTGAGCCTTAAACTCTCTCAAATCCACCGGAGCCATACGATAAGGAGAAATAGAGATGGGGCGAGTACCAGGTTCCCAGTCAAAATCTATATCTCTATCCGGAGGCATACCAGGCAAATCGGTAGGAAACACTTCTCTAAATTCTGACACCAGAGGAATAAACTCAATAGAGGGAAACTCGACCTCAACATCCCGAATATGAGCCAAATAAGCCAAACACCCCCGCCCCACTAGTTTCCTAGCCCAAATGGAGGATATGAGCTTAGCTGGATTAGGCTTGTACACCCTTTCCCACTCTAAGTTTTCCCTACCCATGATCTCTAGAGTCACAGACTTAGCATTACAATTTAACACAAGATAATAGAGGGATAAAGTCATGTCTAAGATTATATCAAATTCAGTCATATCCAAAATAACCAAATCAACCCAAGTCTGAAAACCCATAAACAAGATAGGACAAACACGATACACATGGGTAACTATGACAGACTCTCCAACTAGGGTAGAAACATGGACGGGGGCATCAAATATATCACAAACCATATCAAATCCCAAGGCAAACTAAACTGACACATATGAATAAGCAGAACCTGGATCAAACAAGATAGAAGCCATCCGGTCACAAACAAGAATAATACATGTGATCAACCTCGGTCTTGCCCGAAAAGGCATAATATTGAGCCATGTCATCTTGACGAGCGATCTCCTTGCTTGGTTGCACTGCTCCTCTTCCTGCGCTACAATTTCCCCTTGAACACCTTGTGGACACCCTTTACCATTACTATTGTTGCCTGCGGGTAACACTGCTCTAGTTTGCTGCTGCGCGGGGTCAAATATATGTGGGTGGGGACAATCTCTCCTCATATGCCAAGGTTCTCCACAATTATAACAAGTGCGGTCAACAGACGGCCTGATGCCCGCCGAAGGTGCGACTACCTGTCTATCCTGAATAAATTTCTGATATGGAGTTCCTGAGTAACTACCTGTAGAAGCGGGCATGGCGGAATGAATTGGCCAGGCTACAAGTGTCGGCCTCCCTCAACCTCTGGAGTAGGAACCCTGAAAGTTGCCTGTGCTCTTAGCATTGTTAGCCAACGCCTTAGCATGCCCATCACGCCTAACTCCTTCCACATTCTTCACAAAATCTGTTACCTCATTAAAACTTTTCCCTGAAGAGGTCATGTGAACAGACAATACCTGTAACTCGGAGTTCAGTCCCTTGACGAATAGACGTATCCTCTCTTCTTCGGTAGTCACTAATTACGTTGCATATCTAGACAAAACATGAAACTTAGCCTCATAAGTAGCCACAGGCATACCACCCTGCTCCAAAGCCATAAACCTATCCTTCTTACGATCTCTATAAGTCCGGGGCATATACTTTTCCAGAAACAGAGGATGAAATTGTGTCCAAGTGAGTGGACGTAAAACTGACTATCTGCATTCCACAAAGTCCCTTCACCACTGCTTAGCCTCACCCTGAAGCTAGAAGGTCACGAACTCTACCCCATACTGGTGTACAATATGTAACTTGTGCAATCTCTCATAACAATCCAAGATGAATTCATAGGCGTCCTCGCTCTCAGAACCATGGAACATAGGCGACTTCAACTTCAGAAACTTAGTCAACATCTCATGCTCATTACCAGTCATAACGGGACCCAACAACGGAAAAAGGCATTAGGCACACTAGTAAGAGTAATGGAGGTTGATTGGAGTTTAAGCAGTTTGTAGTGCTAAAAGGATTCCAGGACCAACCAACCAACCCTTTCAGAAAAGACATGATCTGATGAGCTAACACTGGGTCTAAGGGAGGAATGTCGGTATTCCTAGCCGATGCATCCTATTTCTGTTCAACATCTTCCTCATTTTCGATTTCCACATTCTCTTCTACCTCTTCTTGATGTGCGGGAGGAACCTCATATCTATAAGCATTCTCGACTGGTAATCTACCCCTAGTGGGTGCTACCCTTCCTCGGCATGCGCCCTTGCTCTTACTATACCCCTACCTCGATCATGACATCTCGTTGCAGATTCCTCAGTTGGCTCATTGATGGGAGCGACGGGCCTGACGCCTTTAAACCTAGTGTTAATCATCTACGAACAGAAGAATGAAGGAGATTAGATACCAATTTGGATCACCAGATACCAATTGGAATCGAGTTATAGAACGACATAAGACAAGAGAAAATAGAGAAATTTCCTAAAGTCCTATTGCCTCTCGAAGAAAAGTATAGACGTCTCCGTACCGTTCCGCAAGACTCTACTAGACTCGTTTTAGTACAATGAGATCAACGAACCTAAGGCTCTGATACCAACTTTGTCACAACCCAGACCGTCGTGATTAACACCTACACTAACCCTTCGGTGGGAAAACCATTACTACTAACCAACTAACCCCAAAGCTATGCATTTAAAGATACAAAAGCAAGTTTTAAATGCAGAAATAAAATGGAGTTCTCATAAACTCCGAAGTTTGACAAAACAATTACCAAACATTGCATAAAACAACACCTAGAACCTGAAAGTTAATGTACCAAAATTCTACAAACGACAAGTCTAAGAATAAGGGGTACAACCCCGAAACTAAACAAACGAGTATTTAAAGTACTAATCTAAGTCCGAACATAAATAGACTAAACAGAATGAGAACTCATGGCAGCCCGGAAGAACTGGCTCACCTTTGAATTCGATCTCGATCTCTTAAATGAGGTCTGTCTGTAGCCGCTTGAAGATGCATGTACTCAACAAAGAACGAGCAAGTACAGTATCAGTACACAACCACAGTGTATTAGTAGGATCACACGACTATTCCAGTAATTGAAACATATATAAGCAGTCACAACATAATAAATATGACATGCACATAATATATAAACACATTGGTTATCATTTTAGGAGCAATGAACAATTCCAAATTCTCAAAACAAGTAAATAAGTCAATCCAATGGTCCTCTCATGGAACCCGTAACCAAACTGTTAGTGTGTCGGAACGTGACACCCAATCCTAATTAGTGAGTCGGAATGTGACACCCGGTCCAATATATGTGACGGTACGTGACACCCGATCCTAATTTGTGTGTCGAAATGTGACACCCGATCCAATCAATATACCACAATCACAATAACAATGTACATTCTCATAATCATACAATCAAGTGTTGATTCATTGCAAACAATCGTTCAATCAAACTCATTTACATTAGGTTTGATCTATAGTGCTTTATTCACATACATACATGCATTACAATGAAGCTAATACTAACATACATAACACAAACATGAAATCAAACCATCACCTACCTCGAAACTAAGCTTGAATCCTCCTAAGACACTTGAGCCTTCCCTTTTTAGATTCTTTCCGCTTGTTCTTGGTCTACAAACGGATAGTTTAATGCAAGGATCAATAATTAAGTCTAATTTATCAGGATTATAACAAACCCAATAACCCAAGACCAAACTGATGATCCTAAGGTGCAGCTAGGGCTTTTTCCCACCATCAACTATAGGCCAAAACCCTCCCCCAACGATAATAACCCATGAATCTAAGTTCTAAAAATCATAAAACGGATTAGGGGAGTAAAATCCTTACCTTTAGCACCAAAAGTCGTGGAAAACTATGAAGAAATCGCTTGGGGTCTCCTCCTAACTCTTAAGAACGAAGTTTGCATATTAATAAAAAATTGGGGTTTTTCCCTAACTTAAATCGCGACTGACCCGCTACAACGGACCTCATCTCGCTACAGTGGCCCCGCCCTGGCGGCTTGCGCAGAGACAGAACGTCGGAATTAGAGTTTCAAAACTCAATTTCATAACACACTTTCAACCCATGACATTCAAAAATAACTCGTTCACGCTAAGATCAGTTTTGGGAGTTCTACTCACCCGAATTTGATTTCATAAAGTCGTACGGTTTTCTTAACGTATTAGCTATCTACTAATGTGATCAAATTCATTATTAAATCTCTCATTCATTACCAGATTTCCCTAGACCTCACTGACTCAAATTTCGTCCAAATCTGGATTAGGCTAGGAATTCCCAAGTTACTACTCAAAAGTTTTCTATCCCCAATTCTTTCCCCATTGACTTTTCCCTAAAGACGGAATCAGGTTGTTACATTGTGTTTATTTACCCACATGACTTTTGCACTTGCAATCCTCTATTTTTGTTTATCAAATAGATGACATTATGATTTTTCATGAATTTTTCATCAATAAAACTTGTTAAACTTTGATATATGTTGAAGTGTTATGCCGATAGGTGAAAATAGTATTTCTATTTCTTTCCAAACCGCATTACACCCTTCATGGATGAGATTTTCGAATAGACTCAATCATTAACATCAAACTCAAGATCCCTTCTTCTCACATCGGTATATGACTTTTTCCGACTTTGAGCCGTTTTCAACGCTTCTCTAATAAGTTTAACTTTCTCCATAGCCTCATGTACCAACTCTGGGCCTATCAAAGCAACTTCGCCCACTTCAAGCCAACCTATAAGAGATCTACACCTCCTATCATACAATGCCTCAAATGGAGCCATACTGATACTTGAGTGATAACTATTGTTATATGCAAACTCAATCAAAGGCAAGTGATCATCCCAATTACCTTTGAAATCAATCACACAAGATCTCAACATATCTACCAAAGTTTAGATAGTACGCTTCGCTTGTCCATCGGTTTGTGGGTGAAAGACCGTACGAAGCTTAACACGAGTACCAAGACCCTTTTGGAAGGATTTCCAAAACTGAGAAGTGAACTCGGTACCACGATTGGAGATAATGGATAAAGACACTCCATGCAACTTTACCTTCTCTCTCAACTTCAACTTAGCATAGTCCTCCGTCGAATAAGAAACCTTGACGGGAATGAAATGAGCCGATTTCGTAATTCGATCTACTATAACCCAAATCAAGTCATGTTGTCGCCGGGTGAAAGGCAACCCGACAATAAAGTCCATATTCAAATCTCCCCACTTCCAAGTAGGAATGCTAATATCTTGGGATAAACCTCCCGATTTTTTATGCTCAAATTTCACTTGTTGACAATTAGGATATTTAACCACAAATTCCGCAATATCCTTATTCATCCAATTCCACCAATAGATCTTCCGTATATCACGGTACATCTTGGTGGCTCCCGGGTGAATGGAATACCGAGACTATGGGCTTATGACAAGATCTGCTCTCTCAAGTCATCAACATAAGGAACACACAAACGACCTTGATATCTAAGTACTTCATCTTCCCCTTAGGAGAAAGTGTCAACGGACTTCTTAAGCACTGTTTGTGTTAATTCCACCAAAGTCGAATCAAGACCTTGCTTGGCCTTCACATCCGCCACAAAAGATGATTCTGAGCCATTGTGAACCATGACACCACCTTTGGTAGAGTCTACTAACTGAACACCCAACCGGGCCAATCTATGAACATCTCGAACCAATTCCTTTCTATCATTAACATGAGCAACACTACGCATAGATAACCGACTAAGAGCATCTGCCACCACGTTTGCCTTTTCGAGGTGATAGAGAACACTCATATCATAATCCTTCAGTAACTCAAGCCACCTCCTTTGGCGAAGATTCAGATCCTTCTGATTAAACACATATTGCAAACTCTTGTGGTCGGTATTTACATCTACATGAACACCATACAAATAGTGCCTCCAAATCTTTAAGGCAAAAACAACCGCCGCTAGTTTAAGGTCATGGGTAGGATAATTCTTCTTATGGATCTTAAGTTTCCTCGAAGCATAGGCAATAACTTTCCCAGTTTGCATAAGAACACATCCTAACCCAATTCTTGAGGCATCACAATAAACCACAAAACCATCAATCCCTTCCGGTAAAGTCAACACCGGAGCAGAAGTAAGTCTATCCATCAATACCTGAAAGATCTTTTCACCTTCTTCGAACCATAAAAACTTAGCCTTTTTTTAGGTGAATGATGTCCATGGAGAAGAAATAGAAGATAACCCCTCAACAAACCTTCAATAATAGCCAGCCAAACCAAAGAAATTTCTAATATCCAAAGCGGATAGAGGTCTAGAATAAATCTTGACCACATCCGTCTTCTTAGGATCTACCTCAATACCCTTACTTGAAACAATGTGACCAAGAAAAGCTATGGACCTTGGCCAAAACTCACATCTGCTAAACTTTGCAAAGAGTTGTTGGTCCTTGAGAATTTGTAACACAATCCTCAAATGGTTGATGTGGTCATCCTCACTCCTCGAATAGATCAATATTTCATCAATGAACACAATCACAAACATGTCAAGGTTTTGTATAAGCACCCTATTCATCAAATCCATAAATGCCACCGGAGCATTAGTCAAACCAAAAGACATCACCAAAAACTCAAAATGGCCATACCGAGTTCTAAAAGTCATCTTCTTTCACCCTCAACTGGTAATAACCCGACCGGAGGTCAATCTTGGAGAAGTAACTCGCTCCTTGAAGTTGGTCAAACAAATCATCTATCCTTGGGAGAGGATACTTATTCTTAACGGTCACCTTATTCAAATGCCGATAGTCTATACACATACGAAGAGAACCATCCTTATTTCTAACAAACAAAACTGGCACACCCTATGGGGAGATACTTGGTCGGATGAAACCCTTATCCAACAAATATTTCAATTGCTCTTTCAACTCCTTTAGTTCTGTCGGAGCCATTCGGTAAGAAGGAATAGAGATAGGTTGCGTATCAGGGAGAAGGTCAATACCAAAGTCTATTTCCCTTTTGGGAGAAATACTGGGTAAATCATTTGGGAATTCCTCTAGAAACTCGTTAACAACGGGGACTGACTTAAGAGTAGGGGTTTCAGAATCTACATCCCTCACCCTAACTAGATAGTATAAACAACCCTTAGAAATCATCTTTCTAGCTTTAAGACAAGAGACAAACTGACTCTTAGGAATAGAATTTCCCTTTTTCCATTCTAGGATAGGCTCATTTGGAAACTGAAATTTGACTACACGAGTTCTACAATCTATATAAGCATAATATGAGTGCAGTTAATCCATACCGAGGATAACATCAAAATCTAGCATATCAAGCTATACCAAATCAACAAGAGAAACTCTATGGAACAGGGAAACATGACACTTTTTATAGACCCTCTTAGCCACAATAGAATCACCAACAAGAGTAAAGACAAAAAGGATCTAACAACACATCCGGAAGAACATCAAACCTTATAGCCACATATGGAGTCACAAAAGACAAGGTAGCACCGAGATCAATTAAAGCATAAACATTAAGTTGGAAGACCTTAAACATACCGGTAACCACATCGGAAGAACCCTCTTGTTCACCACGAGTCTGAAATGTATAGAATCGGTTGGGAGCATTGGAACCCGAACCACTAGGACCTGATGAAGGATTAGGTTAAGCCCTTCGGCGATTATCTCCTTCATTCTTAGCAACTGAAGGGCAATCTCTTATATTGTGGTCCATCTTACCACACCTAAAATAAACATTGGAACCCGCTAGGCACTTGCCTTTGTGCTTCCTTCCACACGTAGCACAAGTAGGCAATAAAGACCCACTACCATTTCCTTCTTGAGACTTAGGGTTAGACACCCTATCTTTGTTAAACTTAGAAGGAGCATTGGAGGAACCTTGGCCAGTAAACCTTTGTTGAAACTTGGAATGGCCATTTCCATCAGACCTTGTATGAGAGAAGTTACCATCACCGGTCTTAGCCCTTTTTGCCTCCCTAGACCTTTCCTTAAGTTTCTCCTCTTCAATCTATTGAGCATGAACCAAATGGAAAATATCCATTTTAATTAATAAGCATGGCGGTACGACATTCCTTAACCACCATTTCGGACACACCTGAAATGAGCGTGTTCATCTTTGCCCTAGGGTCGGCAATCATAGTAGGAGCATATAGAGACAATTGTGTGAACAAAATCATATTCCTTCACACTCATACTTCCTTGACGAAGGTTGATGAACTCAAGCACCTTTGTCTCCCTCGTCTCAATGGGAAAGAACCTATCAAGGAAAGCAACCTTAAACTTTTTCTAATCGAGAGGACCCGCATCTTCTGATCTCCCTTCTTTTCATTGGTTGAATCAAAATTGAGCAACACCCTTAAGTTGATAAGCGGCCAACTTCGCCTTTTCCACCGACGTCACTCCCATGAGCATCAATACCTTGTAAGCCTTATCAATGAACTCTTGAGGATCTTCCACGACCTTAAAATCGTGAAACTCCGGGGGATTCATACTAGTGAAGTCCTTCACTCTAGATGTCGTCGTACCCATATTTGGGTTCACGGAAACCACAGCCTCCCTATTGGCTTGAGCCGTCACGGCTTGGTCCAACATTTGAAAAGAGCCCTAAACTTTGCATTAGTCACTTGCTCGGCCAAAGGGTCAACCGGAGCTTGAGGAGGAGCTTCTTGTTCCACATTCTCCCTCACGTTCCTTCAACATAAGCTCTTCGAGTAGCCATAGAGCATCATATAAGGATTAAGAGAGAGAGACCTTATAGAGTTGAACTCTATCGCACGACTTTATAGTAATGAAAGAAGTGGAGTTTCCTAACATCTTGTAGCCTCTCATTCTCTACTCGACGTGGCTTATGAGACTTTCTAGGACCTTTCTAAACCTTGCGCTCTGATTACCAACTTTGTCACGATTCAAGGTAGCCCCTATGCGTAACATGGCATATAGGACCCCGCAATGCCCCATACAAGCCACTTAGAATTCATAACATAAGAAATAGACAAAGAGATTTTAAAGACAGTTCATTGTATCAAAGTTTTATAAAGTAAAGTGGAAAACCTAACATCGTCTCAATAGCCATCTAGTAAATAAGAATAAATCTGGGGCCTAGCTCGTACATCATGTCCAAAACTGAAAATAAGGAAGAATTAATTACAATGAAGATCCGGTTCTCAAAGCATGAGGACTGACCAAAACTTGGAATCTCGTCAACGAACTCTAGCCACGAAACTAGGAACCTGACTGTCGGACCCTACATTTGAGGAAATGTAGGCAAGAGTATACATTAGTACAAACATGTACCAAGTATGATAGACATGCATAAAAACATTTAAGTCATGCTAAAAAGGGACATTTTCATAGGCGTGCATTGATCAAGCTAAAATACATAAATTTTGTGAGTTAGAAAACATAAGTCATAAAACATGATCAATATAAGTGAACATCATCTTAAAATACACTTACGATACTTCTTGAAGTAACCTTAATTCATTATAGCTTGCTCGTGGGAAGTATCCTTAACCGACATATAATACCATGTGAGCTATCAACATGGAATCCGCTGTCTCCCACACCGAAAGGTTTGTCCTACTTGCCAAGGTGAGGACTATGAACTTCTAGCTTATGTGGACCCACTAGTTAATATCTATCTAGACAATCCTATGTTGGCACATAGTTTATGGGACATGGGTAATCACCACTTGTCCACTCGGTACTAAGCTTAACTTCCATGAAATAGTTCTTATTTATATTCAACTTAGCTCTTAAAGGAACATGGTTAATCGCCTCTTGTCCTTACATCATGTGACATGGGTAATCGCCTCTTGTCATTTCAATTAGAGAGAATGGGTGATCACCTTTTTCCTCAACATTAGAATAGTTCCTCAACATTAGTTCATTTTAGGTGAGAAAGCCTTTCAACCCTAAGAACCCTTATTATGTGAGAAAACCTTTCACAATCATGTTTTCATGTGTATATGAGAAATTCTTTCAACAACACAACAATAACAACATCATTGATACTTCACTCTCAAAGCATCCTTAAAACATTTATATAATTTTATAAGAACATGCTTGATTTCATAAACTCTTCTTTCATAATCCAAAACTCACATTACATTATCATAACTTGCAAAACATGAGAATTACACGAGTTCATGGGGGATCATCATAAAAACATGAGATTAACTCAATTCATGCATAATAGATCATAAATCAATCAATTAAATCAATAATCAAGAGAACCCAAAACAGAGAAGAAAAATCCTAACTGAATTGGAGATTTCTAACTTTGAAAATTGGAGAAGTTGGGAAATCCATGGATGAAACTATTGTACCTCAATGCCAATTGCTTAACTTCAATGGTGGAATTGGAGACTTGACTTGGAACCCTAGGTTGAACCCTTCTTCTTCAAGATTTTCTAGAAAGAGAAATATTTTGGAGAGAAAGACTTGTTCTTTTTTTTTTTTTTGTAATTTTAAGAGAATGACGTGAATGGGTTAAATTTGGGGTTAAAAACACTTATATAGGGGTTCTAGGTAAGGGTAAAACAATGTAGTATCGAGATAAAATATTAAGGAAAAGACGCAACTGACCATGACTTACAGGTGACGCAACCACCAAATGGTGGCCCTCGCGAGCCGTCAAGGACCGTAGTGGCAGTCGTGGTCCTTCACCAGTGGCCTGGGGAGAGGTTCCTTTTGGCCTTGCCCCTTCACGACCACCCTGACGAGCCGTCTAGGGGCTCATTGGAGGAGGTTGGCCTTGAGGTGGATTCTGCCTCCCCTTCACAGCCACTACCACTGGGCGTGAGGTTCACCACGAACCGTCTAAGGGCTCGTAGGAGGGGAGCCCCTCTTGGCCAAGCACTGGAAGGCTCCACGAGCCGTGGTGCCCTTCACGGCTCGTGAAGGGCTCCATGAAGAGTGCCATGGTTCAATTATGGGCTGGTGACCTCCCACTTTATTCCCTTTTCTAGACTTCTTGATTCCGAGGTGTTACATTTTACGAGCATGGTAAGACAACTCTTCTTTTTGTTCTTTTATTTTTTAGGGGTTAAATCCTTTTTTCTGTTTTTTTTTTGTTTCCCAAAGTTGAAGTTGAGTTTTCGGGGGTTAAATCCTATCATACATAAAAATTATTAAGCTAAATAAGATGGATGTTTTGTTTTAAAGAATAAATAACTAAAACTCTATATAAAAAAATATATACACAAAAAGTTAAATAAGAGATTTTTGTAGTCAAACCACTTATTTTTAGAAAGGATGCCATGGTTATAATTTTTAGTAGAACAAACCAAACAATCAATAAGAAATAATGTCAGGATAACTAATCCCAACATAAATAATCTCAGCATAACTTATCTCATCATAACTTATCCCTTCGTAACTTGTATTCAAACCAAACAACCAATAAGAGTATATATCCTCTTATGATATCATTGACTAATGAGTAATTTCTTAACAAGAAACCTTAATGATACCAATACAGTATATATATTGATTTAGTATCAGTTAATCAAAATTATCAGCCTTATTGATACCAATACAGTATATGATACTGATTTAGTATCAGTTAAGTGAAATTAATTTTGATGGGGGGGGGGGGGTATACAGTGTAATTATTTAGTGGGATATAAATGTAAATGGGTATATGTTTGTAATTATTTTGCTTTTATGGGGTATTTTCTTAGTTTCCCCTAAATTTTAAGGCTCGGAATTTCACTCTACGGATCCAAACTACGATTTGTAAAAGTTTTTACAAACCGTAGATCCAATCCGTAGAATTTATATTGAATTTTAAGGCTCAAAAGTTCATTCTACGGGTCCAAACTATGACACATTGAAGTTTCAACAACATGTAGATGGATCCGTAGGAATGGGACCCTAAATTTTGCTTTTATGGGGTATTTGCTTAGTTTTCCCTAAATTTTAAGGCTCAGAATTTCACTCTACGGGTCCAAACTACGATTTGTAAAAGTTTTTATAAACCGTAGATCCAATCCGTAGAATTTATATTGAATTTTAAGGCTCAAAAGTTCATTCTACGGGTCCAAACTATGACACATAGAAGTTTCAACAACCTGTAGATGGATCCGTAGGAATGGGACCCTAAAATCTGAATTCTCGGAAATTTTCTACGAGTTGACAGTACAAGTCATAGAATTTTTTGCGGCCTGTAGAAAGGATTCATAGGACTAACTCAGAAAACTCTGTTGCGATAGTCTCTGATAAAATGGTCATAATTTTTTACTCTAAACTCGAAATAAGGCAAACTTGGTGGCGTCGGAAAGAGGACTCATAGATCTTCAATTTGATAGGTTATGAGTTACCTAATTCATTTTGTGGTGAGAGATATGATTGTTTGAAGTTGACCTGAGTAGACTAAAAACGTAATCGGTAAGGAAGTTTTCAACTCAACTTTGTACTAGGGGGTTCTTGAGACTTTAATTCATATCCAAATTTATTCTCACACTAAAGAATTGGCCTTTACACCTAGCTAAGAGAAATTTAAGAATCACCCAATACGACCTTACATGTAAATAAAGAATGGTTCGAGCCTTAAGTTAGAAATTTCTGGGGTGTTACAATACATATATTGTTATGGTATCATTAAGGTTTCCTACATTCATTCATGTACAATCAACTCATTCCTTAATGATACCATACTATATATATATATATATATATATATATATATATATAACCTTAAAAGCATGAACTCCTAAATTGAATGTTAAATTACTATAATACCCCTAATTAAAATACTTCATTTATTTTATTTATTTATTTAATTATTTATATTATATTAAAAGTAGATACCCTTTCAAATTAAAGAGTTGTGACTTTTTTTTGACGGGTTTTGACATTTTCGATGAGTTGTGACTTTTGCAAAAGGTTGTGACTTTTTCGATGAGTAGTGACTTTTTCGAAAGGTTGTAACTTTTCTGATAAGGCACAATTAACACCTATTCATACTACTATTTGTTAGCTATAAATAGAGGGGTTTCCTCTCACTTTTAAACTACGATTTTTTTAAAGTTTTCTACTCTTCTTCTTCTTAAAAAATCTCAAGGTTATTTGCAACAGTTGATTAAGTTCAAAGTTCAACAAAATTCGAGGTACCACATAAGAAAGAGCTGGTGAACAAACTGTAGCAAATCATTCATAAATTCACACTCGTGTTTTTTCTTACGATTTTCATGAGTTAACAGTGACGAAAAGTTGTGGAAAAGACAATAATAATAAACAAATATGCAAAAAGTCACATGATTTGGGTAAGATATTTCTTCTTTGTTTTTTTTAAATTATTTTTTTACCCTCAAATGAAGAAGTTTCTTTCTAAATTTGCTAAAACAACGAGCATCAATGTAGTCTATTGAATCATTAGTTTTGATGTTAATTCCACTATTTCAAAAATAGATTTTCCTTTTTACTTATAATATGATAATATAGTCATGATAATAATTATTTTTTAATAGATGTGTAAGTAAAAATGAACGGAGAAAGTAAAGTGGTGGTGGCAAGAGATTTTAATCAAATGGAACACTATAGTGAATATAGCATGGTCATATATTTTCGTCTTCCTTCTTCATTGGCTATGTATCGTTCCATCTATTATTTTATTTTTTTAATATTTATATTGAGTAAGGAATTTTTTAAGTATGTATTTCCTGTTATTTTGTGTTCATTTTAATTTGAGAAAATGGTATATCACAAGATACACTCCTTGCTAGCTATATAAAATAGATAAGAAAATAGTGATTGATCATAAAATAATCTTAAATCAAATTAAATATTCTATAAACAATACTTTAAATTTTATTCATCTATTAATTTTTATTATTTAAAAAGTTTAAAATTTTATTCACGATACAACTTCTATAAGATACTAGATACTTTCATTAGACAAGAAGTAAAAGTTAGATTGTGTATAAAGATAAAGTCTTGAAATATTTATGGTAATCCTTATTAGTGTCATGCACATACTAAATTTCAAGTATGAATATTTAAGAGAAAAATTATACTTAAATGGTGTCCATAATTTTTGTTCATAACCTCAATAGGAAAGACTATTGGTGACATTTTTTATATTGATATTTTTTAATAATTTTGTTGGTTAGATTTGCTTACAAAGTTTAGTGAAGTAAAAAATAACACTACTAAAGAAATGTCACTTTCTCCCCATATTTAAACTTTGAATGTATTTTGAAATGTTTCAATGATATCTGATTATTTTGATCTCAGAATACAAGTAACTATATGACAATTTGTATTAATCATTTAAAAGCAATTGTCCTATGTTCTTTAAACTATAATTATTTACTAAATTTTTTTAATTTAGTAATATTAATTCTATTTTACAACATCGTATACTATATATACATATACATGTGCAACACACGTGCCGTGAAACTAGTATATATATATATATATATATATATATATAGCATTGATTAATGAGCAGTCCTTCAAGGGAGGAACTCAAAAAGACAAGAAAGACATAAGATTTTAAAAAAAATTCCTCACTTAGAGAGGTGCACTCAATCACCACTCCATTATAGAATACTTCGAGTAAAATTGAGTTCACACATGTATATTTAAGTATTTCAAAAAAATTATAACACTATTTTACATGATCTCGAGAGGAGATCATGAGTTCATGTGAACCCAATGACCTCCTCCTGAATATGCCCCTAACACAATTGCCCCTCAAAATCTTTTTCACGTCTTTTTCACTATATTTGTGCATGATATTTTTATAAGCAAATGTTTTTCTTTAGAAATATAATACATGTTATTTTCAATGTACCAATCCAAATATTACATAAAAAATAATTTCAACACAATTAATACAAATATAACTAATACAAACATTACTAATAAATCATATTTATTACTATTCTTATACACCAATGAACCTTAATACCATTACGCAACATCATATTAAGTACCAGCCCAAATAAATACTCATTTTTTTATGATCAGAGGTATTTATTTATTTTTTTAAAAGAAAAAAATTTCTATTGGAATCTTGAGATGTCTCAGTTATATTTTTGACCTATATTAACAACATCAATGAAATGGTAGTAGGTAAGTAAACATCAATTGACAAGCACACAAATGAAATGATAGTAAGAAAGAAAACACCAATTAAGTACTGACTACTGACAAGCACATGCAAGAGGAAGTAATTTTACTGCTCCTTCTGGTCCATATTAACTGGATTGTTAAGAAGTACAACACACCTCTTAAGGATAAATATTAAATGTTATTTCCATTATTATCCTTCTAATTATTCTTAAACTTTTCTCTTAGAAAATGTAAAATAGTTAAAAACTTCATTAATGAATGAAAAAGAAAGTCCCAACAATTATATGCACTTTACAGATGGATTGGAGATGCCCTAAGGGTGGTTCAGATGACAGTAGAATTCTGAGAATTCCAGAAAAAAAGAATCTTATAAGCACAATTATCAGCACTTTACAGACTGCTTAACTAAGAACCAGAAAATGTGGCTAGATAAGTTAGACCCTATTTATAGCAAAGTATCAAAGACAAGATCCATAAAATATGCCTTCTTAAAACCTACTGCCTCTGTCCCTAATTACTTGTCCACTTTTTCTTTTATAGTTATTCTTAATTACTTGTTCATTTTACAAATCAAGAAAGGACAAATTTTTTTTTACCTATTATATCCTCAATTAAATGACTAATTACTTTGAAAAATGTAGAACTTTTCATCCACTTCATAATTAATAGGGGTAAAATGGTAAACTCACTATGTCATTAATTGTTTTCTTAATATGTGTGTCAATTCAAAAGTTAACAAATAATTAGAGACAGAGGGAGTATTAAATGTCTTCTTACTACAAAATCCTGACTTATCCTGGTACAAATATAAACCTTGTATTTTCAAAGATAATACGATTAAATTTTACATAATTTCAGTGTCCAGACAAGTATTAAAAGTTTCGTAGTTACATGATTGCATGGATTATTTTATGAATTTTTAACATAGAATAAAAGAATTTTTATATAGAATCAGGTTGCCTAAAAGATAACTATAACTAACCATCCATAAGAAGTTGGATTAGTACCTGGGAAATAAACAGTAACCTACAACAAGTTAAACTACACTGATATTGTAAAAACTCTTTACATGATAGGTGCATTTAAGTTAAATCCTTGTCTAGTTAACTACGGAGTACGGACCCATTAAAGCTTTATTTTCTATTGCAAAATCTACTTACATTGAAATGCAACACTTTTGCTTTCTGAAGGTATGCAGCACTTCAGTTTTCCAGACGGAGAACTAGCACCTGAAATATCCTTGCACTTGTATGCTTCTGCTCTAGTTGAATTCATCAAGTTATTGTCATGATAGATGACTTTCACTTGTTCCTTCCCATCGACAGAGTCACGATTTTCACTAAGGGCATTTAAAATATAAAAAAGACAAGAAATGAAGGCAAAAAAATTCAATGTATAATCTAAAAAAGAAAAACATTCTACATCGTGTAACATTCCGGCAGTGTCAACTGAATCCACTTGGACAAGGGTAGCTCCGCCGTGTTCCTGGCTATTTGACTTATCAACAAGTTTCTGAATGATTTGTCCATATTATACTCACAGCTTAAGAATAATTTTAAGGCCAATCATCAAGTTGGGAAGTACACATCCGACAACTTGGTAATGGTTCATGGCCATGAGTTAAACTGGGCATCTTATGTCTCGTTTATGGAGCCAAACATAACTCTAAAGTAGAATCACTATGCTGACAGTGTATGTGGGGTCCTTCCCGCATATGCACCTTTATTTATATTCTTTCTATTTTTGAATTACCAATCGCTACGCTGACAATGTATGGAATACTGATGAAGAAAACTGCAAATTCATTGTAGTTGTTTGCTTGTGTCATCTAAGAATAGTCAAGTCACATAGAGGAACGGGGACCTCGGACACTGCTAAGTCCACTTCCCTTCTGACTGTACCTGAAGCAATGCTATTATATTAGATATTAACCGAATCAGATAGAAAACTTGCTTGAATTTTGGTTTCATCTAGTTTCTCTCTACAAATCGCATAATCAACTATGTCTCGTATCCTAAATTAGTTAGATTAGACTACACCCTTGAAAGGTTTCTAACAAATATCAAATCAAATGTTACTAGAACAACTAAGCTTTATAGCAACTACTTGGTATCATGGATTCCTTACTTTTGCTAAAGTCTGTTCATGGCCAAGTACATATTGTTTACTAAGAGAACAGAAGTCTTTTAAAATAATTTCTTGAATTTAGGTCTAACTTGTTTCCTTTTATCTCATTCAATTATCATATCATTGTACATAAGGGCAGGTGCATATGTAGGTGTGTGTAGCTAAAGTTTATCTTTTTCCTGCAAATAGCACATACTAGAAAACATAACAGCCAGAATCAGTGATAAATCCTGATTAATAGTTGAGTACTAATTGTCACCTCTGCCTATTTATGCCGGTTGTGTATGTATCTGTCAGTTTTTGGTTTTTACACCAGTGTTTCACGTCAGCTTTCATGTGCTTGCAGACATGAAAGCACTCATAACAGATACATTGGACAAGCTGAAGCAGAATCACATCTTACTTAAACCATTCTCAGGCATAAAGAATATGAGACCATGCAGTATGTTTTAGATGATCACTGCAAGATAACTTCTCATTAAACAAGATGTACAATATGGAGTTCATCAATATTTAGTTACATTGCTATTCTGATTGCAGATATTTAGACTTCTTAACGGGAAATTGCAATTGCCAGGTATCCTTGCACTCACTTAACATACTTGGTAAGCCAATCCAACATGTCCCGGTGGGCTTCTTCAGCATGCTGCACAGCCTCGTTGTTTTCAACATTGTATCTCACTGTCCATCCATGCTTAACACCAGGAAAATTTTTGACAAATTTGTCCACCTATAAAAACAGAAGGCAAGAGAGAAAACAAAAGCAAAGGGTGAGTCTAAAATCTTGTAACACGCAATGAGAGATAAATCAAAATTAGTTACCTACTTGTATATCCCCTGAATAAACAGGACATTATAATTTCAAACATCAATCTTTTTAGAATGACGAGAAAAACATAATAATCAACTCTGCTGTTCATGTACCTCAGGTTTTGATGATAAAATCTCCTCAAACTGCTTAATAAGCTCTGGAGGAGAGATTTTATCTATCTCAGCAGCTAAAATAGCTATTGGTGCCTTCACCTCTGCAAGTAATATGTATCATCAGTTGGTAAGGAGAAGAAAACAAGGTCTAAAAAAGAAAATAAAAACAAAGAAGAGAAAAAGGAAGGATCTCATGGTGATGCAGTTCAAGGTAGTCATCAGAATTCAAACAACACTTATATATAATACCAATTGCACCAAGGGATATTCATAAAACAATTAGCAAGATTCATATCAGAATGAATTGAGGCGTAACCGAATACAAAACAGGTATATGAAGTTATCGGAGTACCAACCATCATCTGGATCTCAATGGCCCACATATAAATAACATACACAACAAATGCGTATAAATCTAGGATTCAAGTACACTGAGAACACCAAAGGAAATGGTTGCGTATGCAACAAATCAGTGTAAAGTCAGCAGTAATAGCTAAATCTGATCACAGATGATTTCAGTAATAACAGCCATACCTTTGAAATCATCAACTTTCACTAACGATGGGTGCAATAGCACTACAGCTTGAATGTAGTCAGACTTAGATAGCTCAGTAACCACCTTTGCTGTTAAGAAAACTGGAGGTCAGGATCACAAACAATCGCAAGAACATTGACCCTTTACATCCTAGTATGGAAAAGGGTTAGACAACCCTAAAACCATTAAGTTCAAAACTTACCACCCCAGCAAAACCCTGCAGCTCCAATTGCAGATATACCTTTATCTTTGAGAGCTGCAACAACCTGTTTTGCGTCTTCAAATCCTTTAGCCTAACAAGAACAAATAAAAATATGAGTAGCATGGTAGCAAGTCTGCTGTTATAAATGTCATGAACATTCCCGAGTATGATCAGCTTAATGAATTGAGAAATGGTATACCAATGACATATCCTCCTTCGACTCTCGAGAGGCAAATCTATAGCAACGTTACTAAAAAGACAAAGATTAAGTTTCAACAAATCCTAAACTTACTGTTCCATGTGATTGTATCCAGATTGATAAAGTTATCTCCATCGTATAAGGATCACCATAAAAAAAATCAGGAACAACCACATAGTATCCTGCAGCTGCAACTTTGTCAGCAAGCTTCCTACATAACAGTTGAATTTTGCGATAAGCCCAAGATAAAATAGGAACTCCTTGCAACTTAATTACTAGAAAAACACAACGACCGCTGTCCCCCACTTCTTCTTGACGTAACCAAAAGATCCAAAAAGATAAGACACCATTGAATCACCAGCAGTTAGACTCGTTTTCTGGAATAGTTGTGGTTGTAATGAAAATTCCAACATCTGACAAGTAATAATAGAAGTTTCACAGAAGCAAAAACATTCGATGAATCAATCAATCAATTTACTATTCCTTAATCCCGAGCTAGCTAGGTCAGCTCTACAAATCTGCTCTATTTTGACCCACAATGGGAAGCATCTCCCAGTAATTGTACATCTATTTTGACCCACAATGGATAGTTACAGAAATATATATTTAACAAGTATAGGCTGAAATTGAGAAGCAGCATGTACCTCAGATTTGGGGCTTCATAACCTGTAAAGAATTAAGACATAAGAGATTGTCTATCAAAGAAGTTAATCCTTGTATCATAATAAATTAAACGTGGAAGTCGTTAGAATCATATTTAATTGTTCCATAACAAACATTTGTTATACGTCCTGTTGTAAAACTCAAAGGAAACTAGGGGTAACTTGTAATAAGGAAATTGATTAACCTTCCAGACCATACATCCTGTTGCTGGGGGTCTAGACGTTGCTACTACAGTAATAGGCTAAGTTATCCCGTTGTTATTACAACCTCAATATGGGATAAAATAACACTACAATCACGAGATAACTAATCCAGGAATAGGTTATCCTCCAATTTTATTCCAACCAAACATCTAATAAACTCATCTTAAAACTAATTTCGAGATTAGTTATTATCAAATGAGCCCTAACTACAGTATTAATCTTACCCCCAACCCAACAAATCAAAGGGGAGGTACATACCATAAACGTCGGAGACAAGGAGGATGGCGAGTTTGGAAGTGGAAGGACCAGATACGTATGTGTTGAAGCTTCCAAGTTGTAACACACACCCATTTCCGCTGCTTGAGCTCAAAGCCGGTGGATTCTCGCAGCATTCACGCCCTGACATCTCTTGATCTCTACACGCTCAGTTGCAGTGGCCGAATACCACATAACCAGACAGATACGAGGGAGACGAATTTCGAGACGGAGCTTAAGATGACAAAAAATTGTTGGAATTAAAATTGGTGACAAGTTTGACTAGTACAAGCCAAATCTTTTTTTAATTAGTGATTGAGATAATTAGGGTTGAAAATGTAGTTTTAAAATTTTTAAACTTCTAAGAAATATTCAAAACTTTGAGTTTTAAAAATAAGTTTGACCTAGCCTCCGCTCTTTTCTTTTCCTCTCTATATATGGCGACTTGTATAGCAGTCATGGTTACTTCGCCCTCTCCCCAGTCTCTGATTGTGGGAGAGACAAACGTCAATCCTAATACAAAAACGCCTTATTCAGCAACCCATAAACCACAACAAACTACTCAATATCTATTAAAATATGTACTAAACTCATTGAGTTTATTCATGGAGAATTTACTATGAGATTTACAATGAAAGAAAGGGAGCAGTTTGCTAGGGAACAATGTTTACATCAAGTAGTGATTATCAAATTTGCTTATGAAAAAATAATGTTATCAAAGTTGCGAAAGCTTTTACCAAAATAATTTGATGTTAAAAGAAACTGTAATATCAGACAACTTGATTTTCGTTACATTTTGATCATGTTTGATTTATATGAGGATTTTGTACAGGTTTGATCAAATTCTTATGAATATTTTAGGTTTGATGGCAAAGATTTGTTCAGAATTTTTCTATGGACGTCATCATTCAATCCTAAGGAGGAAACACTTAAAGTCTGGGTATGTATTTCATTGTTAGAGTTATGTACCGATCTCTTTGTGAGGACGTCCTTAATATCGACAGTGATAGGAAAGCCTATTGTGGTGTATAAAACAACACAAGATCGAACTAGGTCAAGTATTGCTAGGGTTAAGACAATCCTAGACATATTAGGTAATATTCAAATTGTGTAAGACTACAGTTTTTGGAGAAAGGATTGGGGTAAAATTATTGAACATTATCATAAAATTGTCTATGATAATCTTCCACTGTATTGCACTCATTGTCAATAGTAAGGGCATGAAGAATAAATGTTGCTTATTGATGGGAAAATAGTGTCTCGAGGTGATCGATTAGGTGATGATGGGGAAAATAATGATCTAATCTCAATGAAGTGTCTGTTGATGATCCTGAATATCTATATCTGCATCATAAAATGATGCAGTGTCAAATGACGTCAGTACATGAAATGTACGGTATGTAATAAAGTTTTACTTTTCACAGATTCCTTCTTCATCAATTTTTTTGTCACATTAAAAAAATTATTTTAACACCACAAAATTTACATTAGAACAAGCGAACTTCAAAACATAGGGATAGTTCACTACAATGTGAGTTTTATGCTTGAAATAACCTTATATTCTTTGAGGTAAGGAGCTTGCGTGGTTAGTTCAATTGAATCGATAAATCTTATTTATTGGAGAAAGGGGAGGAGAATAAAACAAATAGATAATTGACTAATTTATTATCCTTGAGTGACTTGTTCACAATTTACTTTTTATTATTTAGTGTAGTTGAAAGATAGGTGAAATGATATTCTTATTCTTTTTTATCCCGCTTGAAAGGATTAATAAGGCAATATTAGAGGTATTTTTCATATTGCAACTCCAATACAAGTTTTAGCACTGATGAAATTAAAGGTGCTTTTTGAGAAATTGCAACTTCAGTATGTGGTTGTAACACCTCGTAAACTAGTAGGTTAAACTAGAGCTAAATCGCGAGGGTTAACGTCAAGGAAAAAGGGTAAGAGTCAAGGAAGGAGGGCAAGGGTCAAAATAGTAGGTTTAAGGAAGCCTTCTTTGGTGTAGGCGCTGCCCCACCTACCACGCCCAACACTACGACTCATGGTCAAGACCACAGATCGTGAGAGGGCTCGTGGAGGGCTAGGCAGTAGCCTTGCCAAAAATGCCTAAAAACAGCCTCCCCCTTCACGAGCCACTTCATGGCTAATGGTCAAGACCACGGCGCATGGAAAGGCTCATGGAAGGGAGTTGGTGGTGTGAGGGTCGAGAGAGGTGGCTTAGCCACTGCCTCAAGGTCCACGAGAGGGACCACGACTCATGGCAAGCACCACGACTCGTGGAGCCCCTTGTAGGATTGCCTTGGGCTTGTGGGCTAAAAGACACATAATGCCAAGCCACTGTTTCAAGTCCACGAGTGGGACCACGGTTCGTGGTCATGACCACAGTTCGTGGGGCTCCTCGTGGCACCTGGTAACTCACTTAAAGTGAGGGGTGTTTTGGGGATTTCCTTTTTAAGTCCTATCAAAGTGAAGTTATTTTGCCTTAATTTTATACACCTATATAAGTATTTTTAAGCCAAAATACACCCATTCACCCCATTATTTCCCAAAACCATATCAAAACCCAAGAGTTCATCTTTTCCAAAAATTCTCCCTTTAGAAAACTCAAAGAAAAAGAAAAAGAAAGAAGTGGAAGCTAGGTTTTCTCCTCAAATTCGTTTGAATTCTTCACTAAGGTATGGTAGCTCTTCATTCATGGATATAATTCATCCATGGAGTCCCTCCAAATTCAATTTCAAAACTAGTGATTCCCCCAAAAGTTAGGGTTTGACTTCAATCTCGTGGGTTCCTTTCAAAAACGTTTCTACTAATTGATTCATGATATGTTATGTATAAGTTGATGATTTCCTATGGTTTTTATGTTGAATTCCCCCAAGAACCCATCAAACCCCATACTACTCAATTGTGATCTTGTGATGTGGGTTTGTTGATTATAGAAGAATGTTATGAGATTAATCTTGTAGTATTTGAATTATTGAATAATGCTATTGTCCATGTATAATGTAGTAATTCTAGATGTGTTGAATTTACATGAGCTTTGACCTTTGAAAAGGCAAGATATGATATGAAGCATGAATTATGAAGGTTCTGTATATGCTTTAAGAACACTTTGAGAGGGAAGTGTCCATGATTATGATAATGTTGTTGTGCTGATTGAAAGGCTATTCTCATGAACACATGATGACCATGATGTGAAAGGTTTTCTCACAATATGATGATTCTAAAGTTGAAAGGCAATTCTCACCAAATTGAATCTAATGTTATATGTAGACATGGACGGTGAAAGGTTATTCTCACGCATGATCTAATGAGCTATCTTAATGAAACAATTTATGACTTCATAAGTACTCCGTGGGATAAATGCTTAGCACCGAGTGGATATTGACTATGATATAGAAACTTTCCGTGAGAAATGCCTGATTTCTAGAAGCAATCTCTTGAGATGGAAACCTTTTCGTGAGAAAGGCCGGATTTCTAGTAGCAATCTCCTTATCCCATGAACTATGTGCCTCATAGGTCTTTAGCTAGTGGATCCACCTAAAAGCTAACATATGATGGTTTTACCTTAGGCAAGTAGGACAACCCTTTTCGGTGTGGGTAATACCAGATTCCATGTTTAACTCACAGGGTCTATACCGGTTAAGGCTTATTCCCACTATGGCAACATTATGAACAAGAACATGAATTATGAACTATGGTTACTCAAGAAGCTTTACTTAGCATGGGTGAGATTATGCGATCTTATTCATGCATTGCACAAGTAGGCTTTGAGGGTACTTATGGTATGTTTCTCCTATGGTATGATGATTTATGTATGAAATATGATTTATGACTTATGCTTTCACAATGTATTCATGATGAGTTTCAAACTTGGCAAATGGCACACTTTCAACTAAAATGTCCCTTTTTGCATGTTTTCATGATTTTACGCATGACTATCATACTTGGTGCATTTTTGTGCTAACACATATTTTCCTACATTTTCCCCAAGTGTAGGGTCCTGCTCTCAAGGTGGTCCCCATTGTGGCTAGAGCTTGGATTTGTGTCATTTCTCCTTGCGTGTGGTGAGTCCTTATGGTTTAAGGACGGATGATATATTTTGTCACGTCCCGAGTCTACACCCTGGACGTGGCTGGCACTCGAGAATCATTGCTGACCCCAAGCGAACCCTTGACCTAACTTACTTACTAAGCGGAAGACTTAATTCAACAAAGACAAGTCTATGTAATAAACTGGAATGTTATAAAGGAAACATTCAACTGGCCATTAAGGCAAACTTAAGTCTCAACAACAGTTAATGACAATGAAAAGACTAAAGAACTAACATCTAACTGTCTATGAAGACTCTAAAACAACTAAGATGGATGTCGGGACAAACCCCATGACATCCTAATGAACTAATGAAATAACTGAAAGTAATAAAAAGGAGTCCTCCGGGATGCAAGGAGACTCACCAATTGACTCTACAGTGCTCACTGTATCAATGATGCGCTGGATGCCGATCCTGGTTACCTGTGTCTGCATCATAATAAGATGCAGGCCAACTGGCATCAGTATGTTAAATGTACGAGTATGCGAGTTGGATTGCTAAACACAATGTAAGCTTGAAAGGAATCTGAAGAACTTACCTGGCTCAACTCAACTTAACATAACTGAACTAATTTCAATAGAAAGCAGTTTAAAACAAGTGCAATATAAAGAAAAGTTGTTTTAGACATGATGTCAACTCTGTGTGTATGCAAAGATACACTAAAACTCTGAAATGTATGTAAAAATATAATAAACTGTGTATATAAGAATATAATTACTTTTGTGGGAGTTTCTCTAACCGACAACCATTACGTAAGAGCAATTGTGATGATACAACGTTTTGCCTCACAATACCAAGGCTGTCCTATACCTTGCCGGGGATATAGAACCTAAACTACTAAGTGGATCCACTACTCTTTGCTAAAAAGCACTAAAGGAATCATCTAAAGAATATGACCCTTTTCTACCCGTGATGGCTACATGGTTATGGGGGCTGTGAGTTGTCTGAACTCTCCCCCATATCGGTGCTCAATACTACTCCTAAAAATATAATATTAGCTCTTATGTTTAAAAACATACTTCTTTCTGTGATTTGAGATTAGTGCTCAAAAACTTAGCTCAAAGGCTATCTTGGAAATCAAAGTTTCCTCTCTTGCTTCATTTAGAAAGCGATTTCTCTTTTCTGAAAACTAGCCTGAAGGCTCTTTGGAAATCGAGGTTTCCTTTCTTGTTCAAATGTGAAAATATTTTAAACCCTTTGGGAATACATAGTTCACATATACTTTTGAAGAAATGAACTTCAAACTTTTACTCTTTACTCTTTACTCAACTTGATCTTTAAGTCTTAAAACAAAATTAAAAGCATTTGCAAAAGACTTTTTGAAAAGACTCTGAGAACTTCCTAGACTTGGCTCTTAACTTTCCTTGAATTTGAATTTATTGATTCAAGGTTATGATTCATGTTTCTGGATGATTTCTAGATGTTTGAAGTGATTTAGAGTAGTTAGAATCAATAGGAAGTGTTAGTACACTTTAGAAGGACTTAAATGGGCTAAACGACGAAAAAATGATGAAGCGCGCCAGACCCAAATTACTGGGGCTCCAAAATGGGGCACTGCTGGCGCGCCGCCACAGCCTTCCTAGCACTGTGGCGGTGCGTAGCGCCATCTGTTCCTTAGACAAAAATCTGATGAACTTTTGGTCTCGTTTTTCTGATCTTAAATCGATTTTAATCAATTCTTTTTCACAAATTCACTTTAGAATCAGATAGCTAAGGTATACACACAAATTCTAACTCATACAACTCAAGGAATCAACACTTTAATATCAAGAAACTCCTTAATCTCAACTCATATTCAAGAACGAAATCAATTCAATGAACAACTATCAAGAACATCAAATTTTCAATCTTTTTAGGACGAAAATATGCTGAATTAAACATGCTTGGTGCGTGGGTGAACTAACCCAATGCTATGTGATCTCACATACCTTGTAGGGATCACCCCCGACGAAATGCACAAGCTAAACTCGACGATCTTGATGAATCTTGCTTCTCCTCTCCTTTCTGCTCTTTTTTTCTCTTTTCTCCAAGCCCTAGCGTATTTTGGTAAAAGCGTAAACTGATCTGATTCTGATTAGACCCTAACTTAATTACCAAAAACAAAATAAAATAATTGGGCAAGGAAAAGACCAAACTACCCTTTCAAAATCAGGATTGGACTTTCCTTATTCCAACACCCCAACTTCCAAAGGGCATAACTCACTCATACGAACTCAGAATCGCACAAACTTTACGGCGTTGGAACGATCATTCCAAGAGATTTCCTACCATATCTGGAAGTACCTCTAACTCATCCTGAGCTAGAAGTTATGGCCGTTTGAAGTTGGCCAAAACTCAACTTATTCTAACTTAACAAAATTTCCAGATTTTTCATTCTTTTCAAAAATGACTATTTTTAATTATTATCTTCTTCCTAGTTATTTTAATTTGTGGGATGCTACAATACCTCCCCCTTGGGAACATTCGCCCTCGAATGAGATTACTCTTACTAGGCTAAGGGTGTAACATGCAACATTCAGTTCAAGCACGCACGAGCCAATGCAAAACAACATGCGAACTTATAAATAAATACTAACAAGGGATTAGTACATTAATTTGGAACTTCTCCGGATTCGAAGAGATGTGAGTATCTCTTCTTCATATCCTCCTCAACTTCCCAAGTAGCTTCTTCAACAAATTGGTTCCTCCAAAGGACTTTGACTGATGCTACCTCTTTTGTTCTTAACTTGCGAACTTGGCGATCTGGAATTTGAACTGGAATCTTTTTATAAGATAAACTATCCTTGATCCCAATATCTTCAGTTGGTATGATCAATGAAGGATCTCCCATGCACTTCTTCAACATAGAGATGTGAAATACCGGATGAACCGCGGCTAACTCTTCTGGTAGCTCCAACTCATAAGCTACATTGCCAATCCTCTTGGATATTCGATAAGGTCCAATATACCGGGGACTAAGCTTCCCCTTCTTACCAAATCTCATAACACCTTTCATGGGTGAAACTTTAAGATATACCCAATCATCTACTTCAAACTCTAACTCCCTTCTCCTAACATCAGGGTAGGATTTCTGACGACTCTGTGCTGTTTTAAACCTCTCTTGAATCACTTTCACCTTCTCCATAGCTTGATGAACCAAATCTGGTCCTATCAACCCTGTTTCACCAACTTCAAACCATCCAATAGGAGATCTGCATCTTCTCCCATAAAGAGATTCATAAGGAGCCATTTGGATGCTGAAGTGGTAACTATTGTTGTAAGCAAACTCAATGAGAGTTAGGTAATCATCCCAATTCCCTTTGAAATCAATCACACAAGCCCTCAACATATCTTCTAAAGTCTGAATAGTGCACTCTACTTGCCCATTTATCTGAGTATGAAAGGCAGTACTTATGTTCACCTTTAAACCTATGCCTTTTTGGAATGACTTCCAAAACTGTGCAGTAAATTGCGCACCTCTATCTGAAATAATGGAGACCGGAAACCCATGAAGTCTTACCACCTCTTGAAGATATAACTTAGCATAATCTTCTGCCGAATAAGTAGTCTTTACCGGTAAAAAAGTGGGCTGATTTAGTCATTCTGTCGACAATCACCCAAATAGAATCATGCTACCTGCGAGTCCTTGGTAAACCTGTGATGAAATCCATATTAATCATCTCCCACTTCCATTCCGGAAGTTTGATAGTCTAAGCCAAACCACTGGGCCTTTGGTGCTATACTTTAACTTGTTGGCAATTTGAACACTTAGCAAACAAATCTGCAATGCCCTTTTTCATACTATTCCATCAATAAACCTCTCTCAAGTCACGATACATCTTTGTGGAATCCGGATAAATGGAATATCTGGTGCTATGAGCTTCCTCCATGATCCTCACTTGGAGTCCATCCACCATTGGTACACACAATCTACCTTGATATCTCAGTACGCCATCTCCCCCTTGTTCAAAAGCTAATACTTTCTGCTTATGAACATTTGCCTTCAATTCAAGCAAAATGGGATCCTGGTCTTACTTTTCTTTCACTTCTGACACTAATGAAGATTCGACCACATTCATCACCACTATTCCTCATTCTATGGAATCCATCAATCAGACCCCTAAGTGTGCAAGTCTATGCACGACTTTCGATAAATATCTTTTTTCTTCCTCAACATGGGTGGTACTAACCATAGACAACCTGCCCAACGCATCAGAAACAACATTAGCCTTACCTGGGTGATAAAGAATACTCATGTCATAATCTTTGTGCAATTCTAACCACCTCCTTTGTCTGAGATTAAACTCTTTCTAAGTGGACACATATTGAAGACTCTTGTGATCAGTGAATACATCAACATGAACACCATATAAATAATGACGCCATATCTTCAAGTCAAACACTACGGAAGCCAACTCTAAGTCATGGGTTGGGTAATTCTTCTCATGAACTTTCAACTATCTGGAGCCATAAGCTATGCCTTTGCCATTCTGCATTAACACGTAACCCAAGATAACTCTAGATGCATCACAATAGACCACAAAGCCTTGCGTACCTTCTGGTAAGGTCAAAACAGGGGTAGTAGTCAACCTATTTTTCAATTACTGAAAGCATTTCTCACAAGCTTCAGACAATTGAAACTTCACTGTTTTCTGAGTCAACATGGTTAAAGGAGACGAAATGGATGAGAACCCCTCTACAAACCTTCTATAATAGCTAGTCAATCCCAAGAAACTCTTAATATCAGTTGGAGATGTGGGTCTAGACCAATTTTGAATTGCCTTAATCTTTTGGGTATCAACTCTAATTCCATCAACGGAAAAAATGTGGCCCAAGAACGCCACAGACTCAAGCCAAAACTCACATTTAGAGAACTTAGCATATAAATCCTTTTCTTTCAAAGTTTGAAGAACTATTCTGAGATGGCTAGCATGATCTTCTTCATATCTTGAATAGATTAGTATGCCATCAATGAAGACGATAACAAACATATCTAAATAAGGTTTGAAAACTCTATTCATAAGGTCTATGAACGCTGCAGGTGCATTAGTTAAACCGAACGACATGGCCAGAAACTCATAATGACCATAAGGGGTCCCAAATGCTGTCTTGGGAATATCACATTCCCTTACTTTCAATTGATGGTAGCCAGATCTGAGGTCTATTTTTGAAAAATAAGAAGCACCCTGAAGCTGATAAAAAAGATCATCGATTCTCGGAAGAGGATACTTGTTCTTGATGGTAACCTTGTTCAATTGGCGGTAATCTATACACATCCTAAGGGAACCATCTTTCTTTCTCACAAATAAGACCGGACCGCCCCAATGTGAGACACTTGGTCGGATAAACCCTTTCTCTAAAAGGTCTTTCAACTGCTCTTTTAAATTTTTCAACTCTGTTGGTGCCATCATATATGGCAGAATAGAGATAAGACGGGTGTCTGGAAGAACATCTATACCGATGTCTCTCTCTTAGGAGGGACTCCGGGTAGATGATCTGGAAAGACTTCTTAAAACTTTTTAAATATAGGAACTGACTGAATGGGAGGTATCTCAACACTAGAGTCATTAGCTCGGACTAAGTGTTAGACACACCCCTTAGAAACTAACTTCCTTGCTTTTAGGTATGAAATGAAATGACCCTTAGGGACTCCAGAACTACTTTTCCACTCTAATACTGGTTCATTTTCAAACTGAACTTGACAACTCGAGTTCTACAATCAACTAAGGCATAACAGGCATGAAGCCAGCCCATACTAAGAATGACATCAAAAGCTATCATGTCTAACTCAATTAAATAAGCCATGGCACTCTTTTGATTGACAGAAATGTGACAATCACGAAAGACTCTCTCTGCTAGAATCGACTCAACAACAAATGTAAAAACATTGAATGGTTCACTATGTTACTCAGGAATAACATCAAAATTCATAGCAACATATGGAGTTACAAACTATAAACTTATTCCTATGTCTAGTAAAGCATAAACGGTAAAGTCAAACACCTGGATCATACCAGTGACAACATCTGGTGAATCCTCTTGCTCTTGGCAACTATTGATAGCATACAAGAGGTTTACTCCAACATTAGTTCCGAAAGTAGCCCCTCTAGGTGCAACTCTGTCTGGTGGAGCAACTGAAGAATACTAGGCTCTATTTCCCCCATTACCATTACCATTGCCCTGCTTGTTCTTTGGACATTCTCGCACGAAATGACCATTCTGACCACACTTGAAACAACCAGTGGAGCCCTCACGACATGTACCTAAGTGCTTCCTACCACACTTAGCGCAGGTAGGAGGCTTACTACCTCCTTGCGCCATGCTACCCTGAGAATAAGCAAGCTTAACTCTGAAATTCTGACTATTGTACTCACCTTTGTTCTTAGGTGCAGGTGCACTAGCAGATGATGGAGCAGGTCCCTTATGTTTTTGTTGGAAGGGTGACCGGCTAGCATTACTCATCTGCTGCCCGGACTCGTTCCTGTCTTAGCTTTATTGTTCTTAAACTCTTCCCTATCCCTCAGTTTCTCTTCCTCAACCTGCTGCACATATACCATTAACCTTGATATATTCATGTCACCTATCAGCATTGTAACAATACCTTCCTTACTCGACAGACAAGTCAACCCAGCAACAAAGAAGCTCATTCTACTCCTTATGTCCGCAACCATTTTCGGAGCATAATGGGACAATTGGGTGAATTTAAACCCTTACTCATGAACACTCAAAGAATCTTGCTTAAGTGTGAGGAACTATCGTACCCTAGCCTCTTTCAGTTCTCGGGGAAATAAACCCCCCAAGAAAGCCTCGTCAAAACAACCCAAACTCACAAGTGGTGCATCCTCAGCTCGGTTCTTCTTCCATTGATCGAACCAAATCCTAGCGACACCCTTCATTTGGTATGCAACTAATTCCACTCTCAGTATCAGCAACATGCATGGCATCAAATACATTTTTCAGCTCCTCAATAAAGTTCTCTGGATCCTTAGTAGTGCTTGAACTAGTGAAACTTGGAGAATTCATCCTCAAAACCTCACGAATCCTCGAAGTCTCAGCCTCTTCTTGTCAAGCTCCTCTTCGTTGCCCAACCTGATTAGTCACAACTTGACTTAGCATCCTAATAGCTTCCATAAACTCAACATTAGTGACTTCCCCTTGAGGTTGCACTTCAAGTGCATTTGGTAACTCTTTCTCCTCAACATTAAGTCTAGTAGGATGTCCTCTAACAGCTCTTCGTGGAGACATGATTATCTGAAAACACACGCAAGCATGAATTAGAAAGAAACTTTTTAGAGATCAAATTCTAACGCATGAAATGAGTGTGAAAGAAATGAATTTTTTTTCCTAAGTGTCGCAGCCTCCTAATTATAGATGTGGCGCACTTCACACCATTAACTAGGACTCTACATACACGGCTTTATAGACTCCCTAGGAATCTTGAACTCTGTGATCTGATACCAAGTTTGTCACATACCGAGCCTAAGCCCTGGACGTGGCTGGCACTCGAGAACCATTGCTGGCCCCAAGCGAACCCTTGCCTTGGCTTACTTACTCAGCGGAAGACTTAATTCAACAAAGACAAGTCTATGTTATAAACTGGAATGTTATAAAGGAAACATTCAACTGGCCATTAAGCCAAATTTAAGTATCAACATAAGATAATGACAATGAAAAGACTAAAGAACTAATATCTGACTGTCTATGAAGCCTCTAAAACAACTGAGATGGATGTCGGGACAAACCCCACGACATCCTAATGATCTAATGAATAACTGAAAGCAATAAAAATGAGTCCTCTGGAATATAAGGAGGCTCACCAACTGACTCTAGAGTGCTCACTATCTCAACAATACGCTAGATGCTGATCCTAGTTACCTATGTCTGCATCATAATAAGATACAGACCAACTGGCATTTGTACATTGAATGTACGAGTATGCGAGTTGGATAGCTAAACACAACATAAACTTGAAAGGAACCTGAAAAACTTACCTGGCTAAACTCAACTCAACATAACTGAACTCATTTCAATATAAAGCAGTTTAAAACAAGTGCAATATAAAGAAAAGTTGCTTAAAACATGATGTCAACTCCGTGTGTATGCAAAGATACACTAAAACTAAGAAATGTATGTAAAAATATAATAAACTGTGTATATAAGAATACAATTACTTCTGTGGGAGTTTTTCTAACTGACAACCATCACGTAAGAGCTATTGTGATGAAACATCGTTTTGCCTCATGCTGCCAGGGCCATCCTATACCTTGTCGGGGATATAAAACCTGAACTACTAAGTGGATCCACTAGTCTATGCTAAAAAGCACTAAAGTAATTATCTAAAAATTATGACCTTTTTCTACCCATGATGGCTACATGGTTTATGGGGGCTGTGAATTGTCAGAACTCTCCCCCATATCGGTGCTCAAGACTATTCCCAAAAATATAATATTAGCTTTTATGTTTAAAAACATACTTTTCTATATGATTTGAGATTAGTGCTAAAAAAACTTAGCTCAAAGGCTATCTTGGAAAACAAAGTTTCCTCTCTTGCTTCATTTAGAAAGCGATTTCTCTTTTCTGAAAACTAGCCCGAAAGCTCTTTGGATATTAAGGTTTCCTTTCTTGTTTAAATGTGAAAACATTTTAAACCCTTTGGGAATACATAGTCCCCATATACTTTTGAAGAAATGAACTTCAAACTTTTACTCTTTACTCTTTACTCTTTACTCAGCTTGATCTTTAAGTCTTAAAACAAAGTTAAAATTATTTGCAAAAGACTTCTTGAAAATACTCTGAGAACTTCCTAGACTTGGATCTTAATTTTCCTTGAATTTGAATTTATGGATTCCAGGTTATGATTCATGTTTCTGGATAATTTGTATATGTTTAGAAGTTTTTTAGAGTAGTTAGAATCAATAGGAAGTGTTAGAACACTTTGGAGGGACTTAAACGGGCTAAACGACGAAAACTGATGAAAATGACAATCTGGGCGCGTCCCTGGCACGGCGCGCCAACCACAAATTAGTGGGCCTCCAAAATGGTGCACTACTAGCACACCACCCCATCCTTCCTGGCGCTATGGGGGCGCATCGCGCCACCTGTTCTTCAGGCAAAAATATGACAAACTTTTGGTCTCGTTTTATGATCTTAAATCAATTTTAATCGATTCTTGTTTTCAAATTCATTTAAGAATTAGATACCCAAGGTATATACACAAAATCTAACTCATACAACTAAAGGAATCAACACTTTAATATCAATAAACTCCTTAATCTCAACTCATATTCAAGAATGAAATCAATTCAAGGAACAACTATCAAGAACATCAAATTCTCAATCTTTTTAGAAAGAAAATACGATGAATTAAACATGCTTGGTGCGTGGGTGAACTAACCCAACGCTATGTGATCTCACATACCTTGTGGGGATCACCCCCGACGAAATCCACAAGCTAAACTCGACGATCTTGATGAATCTTGCTTCTCTTCTCCTTCCTCCTCTTCTTTTCTCTTTTCTCCAAGCCCTAGCGTATTTTGGTAAAAGCGTAAACTGATCTAATTCTGAATTGATCCTAACTTAATTACCAAAAATTAAATAAAATAATTAGGCAAGGAAAAGACCAAACTACCCTTTCAAAATCCGAATTGGACTTTCCTTATTCCAACAATCTAATTTCCAAAGGGCATAACTCACTCATACGAACTAAGAATCGCGCATACTCAACGGCGTTGGAAAGGTCATTCCAAGAGATTTCCTACCATATAACTTCTTTTCTTTCAAAGTCTGAAGAACTATTCTTAGATGGCTAGCATGATCTTCTTCATATCTTGAATAGATTAGTATGCTATCAATGAAGACGATAACAAACATATCTAAATAAGGTTTGAAAACTCTATTCATAAGGTCCATGAACGCTGCAGGTGCATTAGTTAAACTGAACGACATGACCAGCAACTCATAATGACCATAACGGGTCTCAAATGTTGTCTTGGGAATATCACATTCCCTTACTTTCAATTGATGGTAGACAGATCTGAGGTCTATTTTTAAAAAAAACAAGAAGAACCCTGAAATTGATCGAAAAGATCATCAATTCTCGAAAGAGGATACTTGTTCTTGATGGTAACCTTGTTCAATTGGCGGTAATGTATACGCATCTTAAGGGAACCATCTTTCTTTCTCACATATAAGACCGGAGCGCCCCAAGGTGAGACACTTGGTCGAATAAACCCTTTCTCTAAAAGTTCTTTCAATTGCTCTTTTAACTCTTTCAACTCTGCTGGTGTCATCTTATATGGCGGAATAGAGATATGATGGGTATCTGGAAGAACATCTATACCGAAGTCTCTCTCTCAGGAGGGACTCCGGGTAGATCCTCTAGAAAGACTTCTGGAAACTCTTTAACTATAGGAATTGACTGAATGAGAGGTATCTCAACACTAGAGTCATAAACTCGAACTAAGTGATAGACACACTCCTTAGAAACCACCTTTCTAGCCTTAAGGTATGAAATGAAATGACCCTTAGGCACTGCTAGACTACTTTTCTAATCTAAGAGTGGCTCATTTGGGAACTAAAAGTTGACAACTCAATTTCTCCAATCAACTAAGGCATAACAAGCATGAAGCCAGTCCATACCAATAATGACATCAAAATCTACCATGTCTACCTCAATTAAATCAGCCATGGTACTCTTGTGATTGATAGAAATGGGACAATCACGATAGACTCTCTCTGCTAGAATGACTCACCAACAGGTGTAGAAACACTGTATGGTTCACTAAATCTCTCAGGAATAACATCAAAATTCATAGCAACATAAGGAGTTACAAAAGATAAACTCGCTCCTGGGTCTAGTAAAGAATAATAAGTAAAGTCAAAGACTTGGATCATACCAGTGACAACATCTGGCGAATCCTCTTCGTCTTGGCAACTATTAATAGCATACAAGAGGTTTGTTCCTCCACTAGTATCGAAAGTAGTCCCTCTAGGTGTAGCTCTATCTGGTGGAGCAACTGAAGAAGACTGGGCTCTATTGCCCCCATTACTATTACCCTGCTTGTTCTTTGGACATTCTCGCATGAAATGACTATTCTGACCACACTTGAAACAACCAGTGGAGCCCTCACGACATGTACCTAAGTGCTTCCTACCACACTTAGCGCAGGTAGGAGGCTTACTACCTCCTTGCGCCATGCTACCCTGAGAATAAGCAAGCTTAACTCTGAAATTCTGACTATTGTACTCACCTTTGTTCTTAGGTGCAGGTGCACTAGCAGATGATGGAGCAGGTCCCTTATGTTTTTGTTGGAAGGGTGACCGGCTAGCATTACTCATCTGCTGTCCGGACTCGTTCCTGTCTTAGCTTTCTTGTTCTTAAACTCTTCCCTATCCCTCAGCTTCTCTTCCTCAACCTGCTGCACACATACCATATATATTCATGTCACCTATCAGCATTGCAACAATACCTTCCTTACTCGACAGACAAGTCAACCCAGCAACAAAGAAGCTCATTCTACTCCTTATGTCCGCAACCATTTTCGGAGCATAACGGAACAGTTGGGTGAACTTCAACCCATACTAATGAAACTCAAAGAATATTGCTTAAGTGTGAGAAACTGTCGTACCTTAGCCTCGTTCTGTTCTCGTGGAAAGAAACCCCCCAAGAAAGCCTCCTCAAAACAACCCCAACTCGCAGGTGGTGCATCCTCAGCTCGGTTCTTCTTCCATTGACCGATCCAAATCCTAGCGAAACCCTTATTTGGTATGCAGCTAATTCCACCCTCTCAGTATAAAAAACATGCATGACATCAAATACCTTTTGCAGCTCCTCAATAAAGTTCTCTGGATCCTTAGTAGTGCTTGAACCAATGAAACTTGGAGGGTTCATCCTCATGAACTCACGAATCCTTGAAGTGTCAGCCTCTTCTTCTCGAGATCCTATTCGTTGCCCAACCTGATTAGTCACAGCTTGACTTAGCATCCTAATAGCTTTCATAAACTCAACATTAGTGACGTCCCCTTGAGGTTGCACTTCAGGTGCATTTGGTAACTCTTGCTCCTCAACATTACGTCTAGCAGGATGTCCTCTGACAACTCGTCGTGGAGACATGATTATCTGAAAACATGTGCAAGAACGAATTAGAAAGAACCTTTTTAGAGATCAAACTCTAACGTACCAAATAAGTGTGAAAGAAGTGAAAAAAATTTCCTAAGTGTCGCAACCTCCTAATTATAGATGTGGAGCGCTTCACACTGATAACTAGGACTCTACAGAGATGGCTTCATAGACTCCCTAGGACTCATGAACTCTGTGCTCTGATACCAAGTTTATCACACCCCGAGCCTACACCCTGGACGTGGCTGGCACTCGAGAACCATTGCTGGCCCTAAGAGAACCCTTGGCCTGGCTTACTTACTCAACGGAAGACTTAATTCAACAAAGACAAGTCTATGTTATAAATTGGAATGTTATAAAGGAAACATTCAATTGGCCATTTAGGCAAACTTAAGTCTCAACATAAGATAATGACAATGAAAAGACTGAAGAACTAACATCTGGCTGTCTACGAAATCTCTAAAACAACTGAGATGGATGTTGCGAAAAACCCCACGACATCCTAATGAAATAGCTGAAAGTAATAAAAAGGAGTCCTCCGGAATGCAAGGAGGCTCACCAACTAACTCTGGAGTGCTAACTGGATCAACGATGCGCTGGATGCCCATCCTGGTTACCTATGTCTGCATCATAATAAGATGCAGGCCAACTGGCATCAGTATGTTAAATGTACGAGTATGCGAGTTGGATTGCTAAACACAATGTAAGCTTGAGAGGAATCTGAAGAACTTACCTGGCTCAACTCAACTCAACATTATTGAACTCATTTCAATATAAAGCAGTTTAAAACAAGTGCAATATAAAGAAAAGTTGTTTAAAACATGATGTCAACTCTGTGTGTATGCAAATATACACTAAAACTCTAAAATGTATGTAAAAATACATTAAATTGTGTATATAAGAATACAATTACTTTTGTGGGAGTTTCTCTAACCGACAACCATCACGTATGAGCTATTGTGATGATACAACATTTTGCCTCACACTGCCAGGGCCGTCCTATACCTTGCCGCGGGTATATAACCTGAACTACTAAGTGGATCCACTAGTCTATGCTAAAAAACACCAAAGGAATCATCTAAAATGTATGACCCTTTTCTACCCATGATGGCTACATGGTTTATGGGGGTTGTGAGTTACCTGAACTCTTTCCCATATCAGTGCTCAATACTACTCCCAAAAATATAATATTAGCTCTTATGTTTAAAAACATACTTCTTTCTGTGATTTGAGATTAGTGCTAAAAAAACTTAGCTCAAAGGCTATCTTGAAAACATTTTAAACCCTTTGGGAATACATAGTCCACATATACTTTTGTAGAAAGGAACTTCAAACTTTTACTCTTTACTCTTTACTCAACTTGATCTTTAATTCTTAAAACAAAGTTAAAAGCATTTGCAAAAGACTTATTGAAAAGACTCTAAGAATTTCCTAGACTTGCCTCTTAACTTTCCTTGAATTGGAATTTATGGATTCAAGGTTATGATTCATGTTTCTGGATGATTTCTAAATATTAAGAAGTCATTAACAGTACTTAGAATCAATAGGAAGTGTTAGTACACTTTAGAAGGACTTAAACGGGATAAACAATGAAAGACTGATGAAAAACGACGATCTGGTCCCGTCCCTGGCGCGGCGCGCCTGCCTCAAATTACTGGGGCTCCAAAATGGCACACTGCTAGCGCGCCGCCCCAGCCTTACTGGCGCTATGGCGGTGCGTCACGCCATCTGTTCCTTAGACAAAAATCTGACGAACTTTTGGTCTCATTTTTCTGATCTTAAATCTATTTTAATAGATTTTTTTTGTCAAATTCACTTTAGAATCCGATACCCAAGGTATATACACAAAACCTAACTCATACAACTCAAGGAATCAACACTTTAATATCAAGAAACTCCTTAATCTCAACTCATATTCAAGAACGAAATCAGTTCAAGGAACAACTATCAAGAACATGAAATTCTCAATCTTTTTAGGATGAAAATACGCTGAATTAAACATTCTTGGCGCGTGGGTGAACTAAACCAATGCTATGTGATCTCACATATCTTGTAGGGATCACTCCTTATGAAATCCACATGCTAAACTCGACGATCTTGATGCATCTTGCTTCTCTTCTCCTTTCTCCTCTTTTTTTCTCTAAGCACTAGCGTATTTTGGTAAAAGCGTAAACTGATCTAATTCTGATTAGACTCTAACTTAATTACCAAAAACGAAATAAAATAATTGGGCAAGGAAAACACCAAACTACCCTTTCAAAATCCGGATTGGACTTTCCTTATTCCAATAGCCCAACTTTCGAAAAGCATAACTCACTCATATGAACTCGAAATTGCGCAAATTCAGTGTCGTTGGAAAGATTGTTCCAAGAGATTTCCTGAAATATATGGAAGTCCCTCTAACTCATCTTGAGCTAGAAGTTATGGCCATTTGAAGTTGGCCAAAACTCAACTTATTCTAACTTAACAAAATTTCCAGATTTTTCATTCTTTCCAAAAATGACTATTTTTAATTATTAGCTTATTCCTAGTTATTTCAATTTGCTAGAAGTTACAATATCTCCCCCTTGAGATCATTCCTCCTCGAATGAGATTACTCTTACTAGGCTAAGGGTGTAACATGCAACATTCAGTTCAAGCACACACAAACAAATGCAAAACAACATGCCAACTTATAAATAAATACTAAGAAAGGATTAGTACCTTAATTCGGAACTTCTCCGGATTCGAAGAGATGTGGGTATCTCTTCTTCATATCCTTATCAGCTTCCCAAGTAGCTTCTTCAACAAATTGGTTCCTCCGAAGGACTTTGTTTGATGCTACCTCTTTTGTTCTCAACTTGCGAACCTGGCGATCTAGAATTTGAACCGAAATCTCTTTATAAGATAAACTATCTTTGATCCCAATATCTTCAGTTGGTATGATCAATAAAGGACCGCCCATGCACTTCTTCAGCATAGAGATGTGAAACACCGGATGAACCGCGTCTAACTCTTGTGGTACCTCCAACTCATAAGCTACATTTCCAATTCTCTTGGATATTCGATAAGGTTCAATATACCGGGGACTAAGCTTCCCCTTCTTACCAAATCTCATAACACCTTTCATGGGTGAAAATTTAAGATATACCCAATCATATACTTCAAACTCTAACTAGCTTCTCCTAAAATCAGTGTAGGATTTTTGACGACTCTGTTCCATTTTCAACCTCTCTTGAATCACTTACACATTCTCCATAGCTAGATGAACCAAATCTGGTCCTATGAACCCTGCTTTACCAACTTCAAACCATCTAATAGGAGATCTACATATTCTCCCATAAAGAGCTTAATAAGGAGCCATTTGGATGCTCGAGTGGTAACTATTATTGTAAGCAAACTCAATGAGAGTTAGGTGATCATCCCAATTCCCTTTGAAATCAATCACACAAGCCCTCAACATATCTTCTAAGGTCTGAATAGTGCGCTCTGCTTGCCCATATTTCTGACGATGAAAAGCAGTATGTAAGTTCACCTTTGAACTCAAGCCTTTTTGGAATGACTTCCAAAACTGTGCAGTAAATTGCGCACCTCTGTTTGAAATAATGGATACCGGAACCCCATGAAATCTTACCACCTCTTGAATACAACTTAGCATAATCTTCTGCCGAATGAGTAGTATTTACCGGCAAAAATTGGGCTGATATTGTCATTCTGCCGACAATCTCCCAAATAGAATCATGTTGTTTGCGAGACCTTGCTAAACCTGTGATGAAATCCATATTAATCATCTCCCACTTCCATTCCAAAAATTTGATATTCAAAGCTAAACCACTGGACCATTGGTGCTCTACTTTAACTTGTTGGCAATTTGGACACTTAGAAACAAATTTTGCAATGCCTTTCTACATGCTATTCCATCAATATACCTTTCTCAAGTCACGATACATCTTTGTGGAATCCGGATGAATGGAATATCTGGAGCTATGTGGTTCCTCCATGATCCTCTCTTAGAGTCCATCCACCATTGGTACACACAATCTACCTTTATATCTCAGTACACCATCTCCCTCTTGTTCAAAAGATAATACTTTCTGCTTATGAATATTTGCCTTCGATTCAAGTAAAATGGGATCCTGGTCTTGCTTTTCTTTCACTTCTTACACTAATGAAGATTCAGCCCTATTCATCACCACTATTTGTCCTTATGTGGAATCCATCAATCGGACCCCTAAGCGTGCAAGTCTTCGCACAACTTTCGCTAACTCTCTCTTTTTTCCTCAACATGGGCGGTACTACCTATAGACAACCTACTCAAGGCATCAGCAACAACATTAGCCTTACCTGGGTGATAAAGAATACTTATGTCATAATCTTTGAGCAATTCTAACCACCTCTTTTGTCTGAGATTAAGCTCTTTCTAAGTGAACACATATTTAAGACTCTTGGATTAGTGAATACATCAACATGAACACCATATAAATAATGACGCCATATCTTCAAGGAAAACACTACGGCAGCCAACTCTAAGTCATGGGTTGGGTAATTCTTCTCATGAACTTTCAACTGTCTAGAGGCATAAGCTATGACTTTGCCATTCTGCATTAACACGCAACCCAAGACAATTCTAGATGCATCATAATAGACCACAAAACCTTGCGTACCTTCTGGTAAGGTCAAAACTGGGGCAGTAGTCAACCTCTTTTTCAATTCCTAAAAGCTTTTCTCACAAGCTTCAGACCATTGAAACTTCACTGTTTTCTGAGTCAACTTGGTTAAAGGAGACGAAATGGATGAGAACCCCACTACAAACCTTCTATAATATCCAGCCAAACCCAAGAAACTCCTGATATCAGTTGGAGAAGTGGGTCTAGGCCAATTCTGCATTGCCTCAATCTTTTTGGTATCAACTCTAATTCCGTCACCGGAAACTATGTGGCCCAAGAATACCACAGACTCAAGCCAAAACACACATTTAGAAAACTTAGCATATAACTCCTTTTCTTTCAAAGTTGGAAGAACTATTCTGAGATAGCTTGCATGATCTTCTTCATATCTTGAATAGATTAGTATGCCATCAATAAAGACGATAACAAACATATCTAACTATGGTTTGAAAACTCTACTCATAAGGACCATGAACACAACATGTGCATTAGTTAAACCGAACGGCATGACCAGAAACTCATAATGACCATAATGGGTCCCACATGTTGTCTTGGGAATATTACATTCCTTTACTTTCAATTGATGGTAGCCAGATCTGAGGTCTATTTTGGAAAAACATGAAGCACCTTGAAGCTGATCGAAAAAATCATCAATTCTCGGAAGAGGATACTTATTTTTTATGGTAACCATGTTCAATTGGCGGTAATCTGTACACATCCTAAGGGAACCATCTTTCTTTCTCACAAATAAGACCGGAGTTCCCCAAGGTGAGACACTTGGTTGAATAAACCCTTTCTCTAAAAGGTCTTTCAACTGCTCTTTTAACTCTTTCAACTCTGTTAGTGCCATCATACATGGCGGAATAGAGATAGGACGGGTATTTGAAAGAACATCTATACCGAAGTCTATCTCTCTCAGAAGGGACTCCGGGTAGATCATCTGGAAAGATTTCTGAAAACTTTTTAAATATATGAACTGACTGATTGGGAGGTATCTCAACACTAGAGTCAATAACTCGGACTAAGTGATAGACACACCCCTTAGAAACTAACATCCTTGGCTTAAGGTACGAAATGAAATGACCCTTAGGCACTGCTGAATTACTTTTCCACCCTAAGATTGGTCATTTGGGAACTGAAACTTGACAACTCGAGTTCTACAATCAACTGAGCCATAACAGGCATGAAGCCAGTTCATACCAAGAATGACATCAAATCCTACCATGTCTAACTTAATTAAATCAGCCATGGTACTCATGTGATTGATAGAATTGGGACAATCACGATAGACACTCTCTTCTAGAATGGACTCACCAACAGGTGTAGAAACACCGAATGGTTCACGAAGTTTCTTAGGAATAACATCAAAATTCAAAGATGGCTATTTGATAGACTTTCTCTGCTAGAATGGACTAACCAACAGGTGTAGAAACACTGAGATATTACATCTTTGTACTTTCCTTTTTCTTGTATTTGACTTTCGGATTATGTTGTAAGGGATGTGACCTTATTTGATTCAAGTATTTTAATAGATGGCTAAATGTGACAAGTCTAGACTTTCGCTTTTCTTTATGAAAATTTTGGAATAGAAATGTCTTTTGTTTTACTCTTTAATGTTCTATGCTTATGTTGTGATATGCTAAGTGTCTTACATGGTTCCTTTTGAGGTTTTTTGTACCTTGTTATGTCTAAGGGGTACCCTTGGGTCGTGACAAACTTGGTAATCAGAGCACAAAGTTTAGAATGATTCTAGGATGATGTTTTATAATCCATGTCTAGTAGAGTCTTGTTCATAAGTGTGAAGCACGCCACATTTATGAATGAGAGGCAACAAGATGACTAGGAAATTACACTTCTTTCATTACTCTTAAGTCATGCCATATAGTTTAGCTCTATAAAGTCTCTCTCCTAATCCTTCTCTTGTGTCTTTAGGATGAATACACGAAGGGCTAATGCATGAAGAATGGAGGGTGACAATGTGAATGAAGAAGCTCCTAAAGTTCCTCAAGCCCCGATTAATCCTTCGGCTATGTCGGATGTGGAGGTTAGATCAACTTTCCAAATGTTGGCCCAAGTCATGACGGCTCAAGCTCAAGCCGTGACAACTCAAGCCCAAGTCATAACGGCTTAAGCTAACAGAGATGTTGTAGCTCCGCTAAACCCTAATATAAATTTTGTGGCTTCTAGAGTGATAAATTTTGCTAGAATGAACCCCCCTTCCCCCCTCCCCCCCCGAGTTTCATGGCTCCAAGGTGGAAGAGGATCCCCAAAGGCTTATCGATGAGGTTTATAAAGTGCTGGATATTATGGGGGTATCTTCAGTAGAGAAAGCGGATTTAGTCGCCTACTTACTAAAAGATGTGGCTCAAGTTTGGTATGATCAATGGAAGAGTGAGAGACCCGTATGAGCGGGCCTGGTACAATGGGAATCGTTTAAATCGACATTTCTTGATAGATTCTTTCCCTTAGAGTTGTGGGAAGAAAAGATGCAAGAGTTCATTAACCTTCGTCAAGGAGGTATAAGTGTGAAAGAGTATGCTATTAAGTTCACCCAATTATCCAAGTATGCTCCAACTGCAGTGGCAGATTCAAGGGCTAAGATGAATAAATTTGTGATAGGAGTGTCCGACACGATAGTCAAATAATGTCTTATGGCAATGCTTATCCCAAGTATGGATATTTCACATCACATGGTGCATGCACAACAAATGGAAGAAGACAAACTCAAGGAAAAGAATAGAGATGTACAGAGAGCTAGAACTGGTGATGGGAATTTCTCCAATGCTAGGTACGATGGACAAGGTCGACAAAGGTTAAAGCAAAGGTTTTCCAACCAAGGTTCCTCAAATGCTTATCCAAGGGTCAACAAGGATAGGGTGTCTAACCCTAAACCTCAAGGAGGTAATAATGGTGGTTCTTATGCGCATAGGACTAATTGTGAAAAATGTGGGAAGAGTCGTGAGGGTAAATGCCTAGCCGACATGGATGTTTGTTTTGGTTGTGGTAAGAGTGGCCATCAATTGAGGAATTTCCCAACACTTACGAACAAGGGGAAAGAAGGCAAGAAAGCTCCTTCAAGCGGTTCAAACTCCAATGCTCAGAAGAAATACCGCTTTTATGCTCTTTGATCCCGAGATGACCAAGAGAGCTCCTCATATGTGATGACTGGTATGTTACAAGTATTTTCCATTGATGTCTATGCCATTTTAGATCCCGGTGCTACTTTGTCCCTTGTGACACCTTATATGGCCATGAAGTTTGATATGATCCCCGAAGTGTTATTATGTACCGACCCGTAAAACGAATAGGTGAAACTAGAGCCTAATTAGTGTGTGTTTGAGTTGTTGTGATGTTTGAGGGTGAAAAATGTTGTCCCAAGCTATGGTTGAGGGGTTAAAAGTCAAGGTACAATTCCCCAAGGACCACCCAAGGGGTCCTTGAGGAGGATCCTAAGCCTAAACCCCAAGAAAACCAAAAAACTGTTTTTTTGGGATGACCTACGGATGGGGACCTACTTCCCGTAGGTCCATCCATGCCCCGTGGATGGACTCCGTATGTCAAGCCCCCAAAATGTGAGTTGCTGAACCAAACCACGGTTTGCCAGAATGTACCGTGGTCCCACCCACGGTCCATGGGTGGTGGTTCATGGGTCATGACTGTTTGCTATCAAATGTCTCGGCCAAGGTGAGGGCTATTTGGTAAATTCATTTTAAGTTGAGTTTAGTTAGTAGACGGTTTTTATTGGTTTATTAAGACATTTTAAGAGTTTTTAAATTATTAAACTCTATTTTAGAATTCATTATTTCAAATCACGCTAAAGTTAGAAACCTCTCTTCTCAAAAGTTCTCTCTCTAGAAACCTCCATTGGAGGTGAAGGATTCAAGCTCTCAAGGTCAAGTCTTCATATTTTTCAAGGGATTTTCGTGGAGTTATTCCATAAAAGGTATGATAGTCTTCATCCTTGACTTAGTTTCTTTCAAGGAGCCAATTTCAAAAGTGATTTCAAGTCTCCAATGTTTTCCCCAAAACCCTAGTTTTCAATCTTAGCATGGGTTCAATTCTAAACGTTTTCCAAAGGCTTGATTGCATTGAATTATGAATGAATTGTGGTTTTAAAGATGAATTAAGATCATTCCTCCCTTGAATCCATGTTTTCCCCCAAATTCCAAATTGTTATTTGTGATTGGGAATTGATTGATCATGGAAGTATGTTAAATTGTTTATGGTTATATTGAATTAGTGATTGAATCATGTTAAATCCCTTATATATTGTAGTATCTTAGATGTTTGGGTTGTGATTGATGTATAGCCTTGGAAGGCAATTTCATGAAGAATCTATGTATGAACATGTTATGAAGTATATGTATGTGACCTCAATGAAGGTATTATGATCATGTTTAGAAGGTAATTGTGTTATGATTGAAAGTATATTCTCAATTAACACTCATGAATGATGATGATAGAACGTGAAAGGTTTCTATAATGTAATGTTATATCTTGAATTGGTAGGCTTAAGGCATCCTTTTCTTGCATTGATGAATGTGGCCTTGAATGTACTATCATGTATTGAATTGGTAAGTTGAGGCATCCTCTTCTTGTCTAATGAATGTATATTGACTTAATGAAAATGAATCGGTAGACCTAATATTGGTAGCCCTTTAATGAGGAGTCTATGAATGAATGTAATGAACATGAATTGGTAGACCTAATGCTGGTAGCCATTTCATAAATGAATGATAAAGTATTCTAGGCTATGTCTTGAACCGGTAGACCTAATGGTGGTAGCCCTTCATGATGAGTCTAGAAACTAATGAATGAATGATAAACCTTGGATCGGTAGACCTAATGTTGGTAGACCTTTCTTATGTGAAATGATGAACCTTGAATCGGTAGACCTAATGGTGGTGGCCCTTTCTTGGAAAGTCAATGAGCTATCCTTAATGTACCTTAAATCGGTAGACCTAATGGTGGTGGCCCTTTTTTGTGTAATGTACTTTGGGTCTATAGGCCTAATGTTGGTGGCCCTCTCAAGTACAATAATGTTAATGAAAATGAACTACTCTATGGGAATGGAGGCTAAGCACCGAGTGGATACGGTAAGATTGAAACTCTCCCAATGTTAGGCAAGGATTTCAATGATCATATTCCTTATCCCATAACTATGTGCCCACATAGGATAGCTAGTGGATCAACTTAAGCTAAAATGTTACTAGTTCTACCTTAGGCAAGTAGAACACCTTTCTTCGGTGTGGTATGACACTGGATTCCATGATTTAGCTCTCATGGTCTATGTCGGTTAATGCTTATTCCCATCATGTGAGATGTGCATTATAGTTTCTTGAGGAGCTCTATGAAATGTGGGTAATAGTATGGGATACCATCCATGCATTGCATGAGTAGGCTTTGAGAGGGTCATAGTAAGTTCTCTAATGTCGTCATGACTAATGTATGAAAGTGCTCTAAATGAAGCTAATGAAGAATGTTAACTCTTATATGCTTAATGTAATGATGCATGCTATACTTGGATTGTATAATTAGTTACTTCCTTGTCATGCCTTATGTACTATTTATGTCTTATGTATGAGTATTGTATGAAGATGGAAAGGATGAATGGTAAGTTCACTTTTGGTTTCCTTAATGTGGTATCTAGTGTGGATGGTGGAATGGGACACTATTCATACATTGCACAAGGTATGGCTTGGGGTTACTTGATGTGAAAGCTTAATATAATGAAATGTCATGTATGTCGATTATGCTCAAATGTGAAGAAATGACTTGTATGTTGTTTATGGTTGTATATTATGTCTCTTATTCTTATGTTCATGAAGTTTTCTCAAATTGGCATATATCATGACTTTCAAACAAAATGTCTGTTTTAAGCATGTTTTTGCATGGCTATCATAGTTAGTACTTAATTGTGCTAACCCATATTTCTTCATGTTTTACTACAAGTGTAGGCTCCGGCAAGTGAGTTGCTTTCTCTCTTGTTGAAACTTGGATTTGAAATTCTCCAAGACTAAGTGGTATGTCCTCATAGATTGAGGACAAGTACTTGAAGTTTCATTTTCTTTCATGTAAAACACTATTGTTAGACTTTTTAATTGTAAAGGGTCATGACCCTACTTTTGTTTCAGATATTGTTATTAGATGGCCATGTGAGACAATAGACTTTCACTATGTTTCAAGTGTTTTTAAATAAGTATTTTGATTGTATGGTTTTAAAGAAAGTTTTAAATTATGTACCATTTTCCTTATATCGAATGCTACGAGACTTTTCGAAGTCTTGTACGCCGTGTCGCATCCGGGGTCTAGACTCGGGTTGTGACATACTAGAACCTTTTTTGGTTTCTACCCTGGTTGGTGATTTTGTAGTGGCTAGGAAATTTTATAGAAGTTGTCCTATTTCCTTGTCTCATAAAGTTACTTTGGTGAATTTAGTGGAATTAGACATGTTAGACTTTGATGTGATTTTGGGTATGGATTGGTTGTATGCATGTTATGCCTTTATCGATTGTAGGACTCGGGTGGTTAGATTCCAATTTCCAAATAAGCCTATCTTAGAGTGGAAGGGGGGAAATTCTATGCCTAGAGGTCAATTTGTCTCTTTTCTTTAAGCTAGGAAAATGATCTCCAAAGGGTGTATTTACCATCTTGTAAGGGTGAAGGATGTAGATTCCTAAACCCCTTCTCTTGAGTCGGTTTCAGTAGTTAATGAGTTTTCGAAAGTCTTTCCCGATGATTTACCCGGCATTCCTCCCGAGCGGGAAATAGATTTTGGTATTGACCTCCTTCCTGATACGCAACCTATTTCCATTCCTCTTTATAGAATGGCTCCTGCGGAGTTAAAAGGGTTGAAAGAGCAACTAAAGGATTTGCTAGACAAGGGATTTATTCAACCGAGTATCTCTTCATGGGGTGCTCCTGTGTTGTTTGTTAAGAAAAGGATGGGTCTCTTAGAATGTGCATTGATTATCGTCAATTGAGTAAAGTGACCATCAAGAACAAGTATCCCCTTCCAAGGATAGATGACTTGTTTGACCAACTTCAAAGGGCAAGTTATCTCTCTAAGATTGATCTTCGTTCGGGTTTTCACCAATTGAGGGTGATAGGGGTTAATATTCCCAAGACGGATTTCCAAACAAGATATGGTCACTATAAGTTCCTAGTAATGTATTTTGGTTTGACTAATGCTCCGGTGGCATTCATGGACTTCATGAATAGAGTATTCCGACAATATCTTGACATGTTTGTGATAGTGTTTATCGATGATATTTTGATCTATTCAAGGAGTGAGAATGTGCATGTTGACCATTTGACAGTAGTATTGCAAGTTCTTAAGGACCACCAACTTTTTACAAAGTTTAGCAGGTGTGAGTTTTGGTTAAAGTCTGTAGCATTCCTTAGTCATATTGTGTCAAGCAAAGGTATTGAGGTCGATCCTAAGAAGATGGATGCGGTCAAGAGTTGGCCTAGAGCTCTATCACCGACAGACATTAGAAGCTTCTTGGGTTTGGCCGGTTATTATAAGAGATTTGTTGAGGGTCTTTCTTCTATTGCCTCTCCTTTTACGGCCTTGACTCAAAAGAAAGCTAAGTTTGTATGGTCGGAAGCTTGTGAGAAGAGTTTCCAAGAGTTGAAAGACAGACTTACTTCCGCTCATGTTCTGACCTTACCGGAGGGTACGGATGACTTTGTGGTGTATTGTGATACCTCTAGAGTTGGGTTGGGATGTGTGCTTATGCAAAATGGTAAGGTGATTGCCTATGCTTCAAGGCAACTTAAAGTCCATGTAAATAATTATCCGACCCATGACCTTGAATTAGTTGTGGTTGTGTTTGCCTTAAAAATATGGAGGCATTATCTATATGGGGTGCATGTTGATATTTTCACCGATCACAAGTCTTCAATATGTGTTTAGTCAAAATGACTTGAATCTTCATCAACGGAGGTGGTTAGAATTATTGAAGGACTATGACATGAGTGTCCTTTATCACCCCGGCAAAGCTAATGTGGTAGCGGATGCTCTTAGTAGATTGTCCATAGGTAGTGTGGCTTACGTAGAGGATGAAAAGAAGGAATTGGTTCGTGATGTTCATAGGTTGGCCCAGTTAGGTGTTCAACTTGTGGATTCCACCAAGGGTGGTGTCATGGTCCATTATGGGTCTGAATCATCCTTTTTGATGGATGTGAAGTCTAAGCATGACCTTGATCCTATACTAGTTGATTTGAAAGAGTCGGTACTCAAAAAGTTCGTTGAGGGTTTCTCCTAAGGGGGAGATGGGGTGCTTAGGTACCAAGGTCGGTTATGTGTTTCGGATGTTGATGGTTTGAGGGAATAGATTCTAGAGGAAGCTCATAGTTCTCGGTATTCTATTCATCTGGGAGCCACGAAGATGTACCGTGATCTACGGGAAGTCTATTGGTGGAATGGTATGAAGAGAGATATTGTGGGATTTGTAGCCAAATGTCCGAATTGTCAACAAATTAAGATTGAGCATCAAAGGCCGAGAGGCTTATCCCAAAATATACCAATTCCCACTTAGAAGTGGAAGAGGTGAATATGGATTTTATTGTAGGTTTGCCTCGCACCTGAAGGCACCATGATTCTATTTGGGTCATTATAGATAGAATGACAAAATCAGCCCACTTTATCCCCGTCAAGGTTTCTCATTTGGCGGAAGACTATGTCAAGTTGTATATAAGTGAGATAGTGAAGTTGCATGGGGTCCCTTTATCTATTATTTCGGATTAGGGTACTCAATTTACTTCACACTTTTGGAAGTCATTCCAAAAAGGGCTTGGTACTAAGGTTAAGCTTAGCACGACTTTTCACCCCCAAACTGATGGGCAAGCGGAGCGTACTCTCCAAACATTAGAGGTGTGTTAAGGGAATGTGTTATAGACATCAAGGGTAATTGGTATGACCACTTGCCATTAATAGAGTTTGCCTACAATAATAGTTACCACTCAAGTATTGGTATGGCTCCATTTGAAGCCTTGTATGGTAGGAGATCTAGGTCTCTGATTGGTTGGTTTGAAGTAGGTGAAATTTCTCTTATAGGTCCCGAATCGGTTTATGAAGCTATTGAGAAAGTTCAGCTTATTAGAGAGAGGTTGAGAACGGTTCAAAGTAGACAAAAGTCTTATGCCGATGTGAGAAGAAGGGATCTAGAATTTGAAGTTAATGATTGGGTCTATTTAAAAATCTCACTTATGAAAGGTGTGATGAGGTTTGGCAAGAAGGGAAAACTTAGTCCCTGGTATGTGGGCCCATACCAAATTTTGAAACGTATTGAGAAAGTTGCCTATGAGTTAGATTGGCCAAATGAGTTGGCCCCGATTCACTCGATATTTCATATTTCTATGCTCAAGAAGTGTATTAGTGATCCGGTGTCCATTATTCCCCTAGAAGGGTTGGGGGTTGACGAAAGTCTTTCATATGAAGGGGTTTCAGTAGAGATCCTAGATCGGAAAGTAAAGAGATTGAGAAACAAGGAAATAGCTTCCGTAAAGGTTTTATGGAGGAATCACTTAGTTGAAGTGGATACTTGGGAGGCCGAGGCCGATATGAAGTCCCGATATCCTCATCTTTTTCCTTCTACTCCTATTCAAACTTGAGGTCAGTAGTTCCTCTTGAGTTGTAGTGTTTGTGGGAGTCATGTCTTATATGTGTTTTCCATGATTTCCTTATGTTATGCATGTTCTTGATAAAATTCATGTTTACTAATAAAATAAGCTTTCATGAATTATGTTCCTCATGTTGTTGTGCATTTAGTATGAATTGTCCATTTGACTTCATGAAATGAGTTGATGAACATGCTTTAGTATGCTTTTGAGAGAAATTGCATATTTGCTCCATGATATTGTGTTGAGCTTGTTTTAATTGGAGAAGGTAGTTCCTCCTATTAATATGAGGAATGTTCAGTTTCATGTATAATATGTTGTTAGATGTAGTTCCTACTTCCTTGTGTTGCATTGATTATGTTTGAGATGGAGTTGATGTATCCTCCTTTGAAATGTGCATTATTTTGATGTTGCATGCATGATGGGCTGCTAGTCTTGAGTCTTTCATTTTGTAAGGTGTCTAGATCGTCATTCGAGGATGAATGATCCCAAGGGGGAGATAATGTAACACCGCAGAAACTAGTAGGCTAAACTAGAGCTAAAACTTGAGGGTTAACGTCAAGGAAATATGGTTAGAGTCAAGGAAGGAGGACAAGGGTCAAAATAGTGGGTTTAAAGAAGCCTCATTTGGCGTAGGCACTGCCCCACCTACCATGCCCAACACCACGACTTGGGGTCAAGACCACGGATCGTGGGAGGGCTCGTGGAGGGCTAGGCAGTAGCCTTGCCAAAAGTGCCTAAAAACAGCCTCCCCCTTCACGAGCCACTTCACGGCTCGTGGTCAAGACCATGGTGCGTGTGAAGGCTTGTGGAAGGGAGTTTGTGGTGTGAGGGTCGAGAGAGGTTGATTAACCACTGCCTCAAGGTCCACGAGAGCGACCACGACTCATGGAGCCCCTCGTGAGATTGCCTTGGGCTTGTGGGATAAAAGGCACATGATGCTAATCCACTACCTCAAGTCCACGAGTGGGACCATGGCTCATGGTCATGACCACGGTTTGTGGGGCCCCTCGTGGCACCTGGCAAGTCACTTTAGGGGTGTTTAGGGGATTTCCTTTTTAAGCCCTATCAAAATGAAGTCGTTTTGCCTTACTTTTTTACACCTATATAAGTATTATTAAGTCAAAATACACCCATTCACCCCATTATTTCCCAAAACCGCAATCAAAACCCAAGAGTTCATCTTTTCCAAAAATTCTCTCTTTAGAAAACTCAAAGAAAAAGAAGAAAAAGAAAGAAGTGGAAGCTAGGGTTCAATAAGCTAGGTTTTCTCCTCAAATTTGTTTGAATTATTCACTAAGGTATGGTAGCTCTTCATTCATGGATAGAATTCATCCATGGAGTCCCTCCAAATTCAATTTCAAAACTAGTGATTCTCCAAAAAGGTAGGATTTGACTTCAATCTCATGGGTTCCTTTCAAAAACGTTTCTAATGATTGATTCATGATATGTTATGTATAAATTGATGATTTCCTATGGTTTTTATATTGAATTCCCCCAAGAACCCATGAAACTTCATACTACTCAATTGTGATCTTGTGATGTGGGTTTGTTGATTATAGAAGAATGTTATGAGATTAAGCTTGTAGCATTTGAATTATTGAATCATGTTATTATCCATGTCTAATGTAGTAATTATAGATGTGTTGAATTTACATGAGCTTGACCTTTGAAAAGGCAAGATATGATATGATGCATGAATTATGAAGGTTATGTATATGCTTTAAGAACACTTTGAGAGGGAAGTGTCCATGATTATGATAATTTTGTTGTGTTGATTGAAAGGCTATTCTCATGAACACGTGATGACCATGATGTGAAAGGTTTTTTCACAATATGATGATTCTAAGGTTGAAAGTCATTTCTCACCTAATTGAATCTAATGTTATATGTAGATATGGACGGTGAAAGGTTATTCTCACTCATGATCTAATGAGCTATCTTAATGAAACAAGTTATGACTTAATAAGTACTCCCTGGGATAAATGCTTAGCACCGAGTGGATATTGACTATGAGATGGAAACCTTTCCGTGAGAAAGGCCGGATTTCTAGTAGCGATCTCCTTATCCCATGAACTATGTGCCCCCATAGGTCTTTAGCTAATGGATCCACCTAAAAGCTAACATAAGATGATCTTACCTTAGGCAAGTAGGACAACCCTTTTCAGTGTGGATAACATCGGATTCTATGTTTAGCTCACATGGTCTATGCCGGTTAAGGCTTATTCCCACTATGGCAAAGAAATCATATCTTTAACTTCATTACAAATTTTGAAAATTCAAGAAAAAATTGAAAATTAAAGAATCAATTATCTCTACAAATATGTGGGGACCATCCAAATGTGTTTTGAGAAATGAAAAAGCATGTAGTCAGCCTTCCATATGTTTCACTATAAGGGGCAAAATCACTTTCAGACAGTAATCTAAAAGTACTATGATCAGAATCTACAGTGATAGTTTCTTCTGTGGTCTTGACAATTTGTTTAATCCCAATTTTTCAAAGGTACCTATTGGTATATATCCTTGGGCTGAATTTTAGGAATAGTCCATTTATTAAGAAGATCTAGTTGTTGAGACATATCATATTCCTCTTTTCTACTATTTTTAACAGTAGCACATTTTTTAATGATGTTCATAAAATTAAGATGTGTCGGACCAACAACACCTACTTCTACTATCAACATGGCTTTGGTACCACTCAGATCTTGGCTTAGTCCGGTGTTCCTGGTAACAATTATTATTATTATTATTATTATTATTATAACATTAGACTTAATTCGGTGAATGGCTTCAGTATGATTATTATTCCAAGTCGGAGGATTTTTTTTCACTTATATATGTATCTTTAGCTAGATCCTTTATAAAAGGGGCAACATAGTTGAGGCCTCCAAGAAATCTTTGCAACTAAGTCTTCTTAGTCAATATATTAGGAAATTTAGAAGCAAATTCAATACTTCTATTTATAGGACTAATTTTTCCCTTTTCAATATAATGATCCAAAAATCTAACACTTGTTTGAAACAGTGCCATTTTTGGACTAGAAATAACCAATCCGTTTTGAATAATGATTTTTTAAAATAAATCTAAATGTTTAAAATGTGTTTCCATAGTTTTAGAAAATACTAAGATATCATCTATGTAAACAATTATAAGTTACTATAAGAAATGACAATTATGTCTATTGTTGAAACATATTGGACAGTTATACTAAGGTTAAGTTAAAATGATCCTGACAGATTTTTGAAAGGATGTCGAATAAGTCCGTTGGATTACCCGTTTGCCAGGAGGGTATTAGGGCGGACCAGGATAGTAGAAGCTTTCATTAATCTTGCCAAGATTGTTTATACTTGTAAAGGCACTTTGAGTAAAACTGGACGATCGGTGAAACTTTTGGTATCAGAGCAATGGACTTTTAGTCACTATAGGTGGTATAGTTCAACACAACTTTATTAATGAGTATGATAAAGAGAAAATCTACTGTTAAAAACAGTAGAAAAGAAGAATATGATATACCCAACATCTAGATCTACTTAATAAGTGGACTATTCCTAAAATACCTCCCATGATTATATACCAAATGGGAACATTTGAGAAACTTGACCTCAAACAAGTGGTTAAAACAACTGAGGAAACTCTCACTATTGATAGTGATCATCAAACTTTTAGATTATTATCTGAAAATGATCTGGCCTCTTATAGGGAAATTTACAGATTCATGCATATTGGTTTGGTCCAGGTGGCATTTAAGCCCTTTACCCTAAGAGGTCTACCAGAAAGCTTTATATCAGCTTTGAGAGATGGTAGAAATCAAAATTGGAAGAAATCCCTAATAGGGACAATACATACTAGTTTGGCTTATGAACCAGTTTATTTTAATGATTATCCTAACTTACAGATCTCTTTACAGGATGAGAATTCATTAAGTTCTCTAATGCTTAATGTCAAACTTCATAGTTATGATTATATGCCTGGAACTGAAGTTGTTTGCATTATCTATAGAATCTATTATAAACTCCTTCATACTTTGAATCCAATGTGTAGAATGATTGATTTTAAAAATGAAACTATTCTAATAGAAACTAATTTTGGTAAATCAAAGGTTGTTACCAGAAGACCTATCTAGTGGGACGAGATTGATTTCCCACAAGAGTGGGTCATTGAAGGTGTAGCCCAACCAAAAAACAATATTAATAACGAGGTTTCAGAAGTTGAACAGTTCAACGATGGAACTGTTAAAATTAACTTTTCTGATCCTATGGCTATGCTTAATAGAATTGATAATCATAGCATGACCTCTGAGCTATCTCAATCTAACTCTTCATATATCTCTCTTGTTGATTATGTTGTATAGACTCCCTCGAGAGCATCTACTTCTCAGATTAGAGAAAATTATAGATGTGACAATATTAATATTGATAGAGATAATATTGCTAGGCCTATGCCCAGACTTAGATATAACTGAGTCTGAAATGAATTTTTCAGATGGACTCTTCACATAAATATTGTTTTTTAATGACTGACAAACTAATTGATTTTAGTACGGAATCACCGGCAAGAGAAACAAATTCTAAAGAATTCTTGAAATCAAGATGGAAACCTTTCAGAAAATGGTTCTTTAAGAATTTTAATAAAGAAGAACAAATATGTTTTTAAGAAGAATTTTATAAAGATCTTATTGAATCGAAGCAAAATGTATTGATTGCTTTTGTTCCATGGTTTATAACCAAGCATGTTCATAATTATATCTCTATGATAGAAAGAGATTTTACACTAAGCAATGGAGAAATTACTAAATCTGTTTTTCCTCCCTTACAATCCTGTCAAATTGAAAAGATGACAAAATTATCTATTTTAACGCTCGAGTAAAATTATTTGAAGATAATACTGCTTTAATTACTGCTCAGCATATTAATATTATGATCAAACAACAAAAGTATGCTAACATTTATATGAGCATATTAGGAGAGCAGATTACTTCTATTCATGATAGAATTGATAAATTACTTTCTAAGGTCAATTCCAATACTAAATGAAAAGAGAAAATAGCTAATACTAGCGTCCAACTTCCCCCAAAAATTGAAGAGTTTAAGTTAAAAAACCTTTCGGACCTTGAAAGTCTCTTAGAAAGGAAATTCAAAGGTTTAGGTATGAAGCCTTTGAGTGTTGAAGATTTTTCGGGAGGAGAAGAAAATTATAAAGAAAAGACTTCTGATAAGATTAATAAAATCTCAGAAAAATATGCTAGAAAACTAGTCCAACGGATGTACTATTATCCTAGACCTACTCCTTAGGATGTGCTCTTATAAGAACATGAACACAAAGAAATCTATGAATGGAACATAGATGGTTATATAGATAGACAAATTTATACAACGGTAGATAGATGTTTATGTACAACACTATCTGTAAGAAAAATAAGAATAATGATAAAACTATTGCTGATATGATAACTGCAGAATTTACTGGCCAACTAAAAGGCTGGTGGGATAATTATTTAAATCCTGAGCAAAGGGATAAGATTCTTCAAGCTGTAAAGTAAGGAGAACATAATATTACTCAGAATGTTGTGTATACCCTTGTTCTTAATATCATAGAACATTTCTCAGGTAGGTGGTTTGATAATAGTGAGACCATAAGAACTATGCTCCAAAACCTTAGGTGTAAGACCCTCACATCTTTCAGATTTTATAAAGATGTTTTCCTAAGTAGAGTTATGGAGTTGCCAGAGTGTAATAGCTCTCATTGGAAATCCAAGTTTATAGATGGATTACCGACCCTATTTACTAAACGAGTTAGAAAGACTCTTAGAGGAGATAGTCAAAGCATTAACTATGACAATTATACCTATGGAAAACTCATAAGTGCCTGTGTACAAGAAGAATTATCTTTATGCAATGAAATCAAGTTGAATCAACAAGTTAAAAGGCATCGTCTTAATGAAAGACAACAATTAGGAGAATTATGTGAACAATTCGCTTTAGATATTCCTAAAGCATCTTCCAAAGATAGGAAGCATTCTTCAAAGAACAAATCTTTCAAAAAGGATTATAAAGCACGGAAGAAAAGAAGAATAGTAAAGAAAGAAAGAAGAGCTGAATCTTATAAAGAGAAAAGGAGATTCAACAAATCTAGCGATAAATTTGGCAAATCAGATACTTGCCACAGATGTAGATTTGGCCATTATGCTAGGAGTTGCAAAGTCAGGAAAAAAATCAAAAACCTTAACATAGAAGATAATATTAAGGATTCCTTATGTAAGATCCTTTTGAACTCTGAATCTGAAGAAACAGATGCAGGGTATAGCAGTTATGGAGAATCCTCCAGCAATGAAGATCTAAGAGCTTTAGATCAAGAAAATTGCTTGGCATCTGATAGTGAGTGTTTACCATGTCAGCAAGGACCAAGTTGTGATAACAAGGAAGGGAATGATCTGTATAAGATCTATTCCCAGTTTAAAGAATTAAGTATTAATGTCATTGATAATGACAAAGTTATTGAACTTCTCCAAATTGTCAAAGACCCTGAGATAAGAGCTCAGATTATTGATAGAATTGGTGAAGCTTCTGCTACCTCCGGAAGTCATATTAAGGAGGATAATATCCTCGCAAAGGAAGGTTCATATACAATGTCTAAAGTAAAAAAATTTCTTCATGAGAAAAGAAAGCTAATAAGCACTCCTACTACTATACATGATCTAAAGGAAGAGATTAATAATCTCAAAAAAGATATTCAGATCCTAAATAAGAAGAATGTTGTTATTGAAAACAAACTTAATAATATTGAAAGTCGAAAAGGGCTTGATAGTAGCTCGGAATCTTCATATGAAGATGAAGGTGATAGCTTTCTTCAAACGCTGAAGTTTAAAGAAAATGATAAGGAAAACTTTTTACAAAATCTAAAAGTAATTACTTCTCATAAATTTTATACAAAAATCACTTTTCTTATTGACTATAATTATAAAAAAGAGTTTACAGCCTTAATTGATAGTGTTGCTGATCTGAATTGCATACAAGAAGGATTAATCCCTTCTAGATATTTTCATAAAAATACTCACAGTCTAAGATCTGCTAATGGCAACAAAATGGGTATAGAATATAAATTGCCCAAGGCTTTTATTTGTAAGGGAAAATTGTATTCCTCAAAGTTTTGTTTTAGCAAAAGATATTACTAACCAAATCATTTTAGGAGTTCCTTTTATAAATGATATTTTTCCTCTAACTTATTGGGATAATAAGAAAATTATGGGAACCTGGGAAGGAAAACCCTTTACACTTGAGTTTATAACTAAACCCTTTAATAAAATGATTAATGAGCTATCTTCTAAACTGATTTCAAAGAATCAACAGGTTAACTTTATAAAAGAGGAAATCAACAATATTGAAGTGGATACTATTTTACAAAATTCAAAATTACAAGAAAACATTTCTTTTCTAAAAAATCAGTTCTCTATTAAAATATGTGGAGATCACCCAAATGAATTCTGGAATAGAAAAAAGCATGTAGTCAACCTTCCTTATGAGGACAGTTTTAATAATAGTAATATCCCTACTAAAGCTAGACCTTGTCAAATGAATTTTGAATATTTAGAATTATGTAAAAAGGAAATTAATACTTTACTTCAAAAAGGCTTAATAAGGCATTCTAAGTCGCCTTGGTCTTGTACAACCTTTTATGTTAATAAACATGCTGAACAGGAAAGAGGTGCCTCCAGACTGGTTATTAATTATAAACCCCTTAATAAAGCTCTGAAATGGATTAGATATCCTATCCCTAATAAAAAGGATCTGCTTGATAGAGTTTATAATGCAATTATTTTTTCTAAATTTGATTTAAAATCAAGTTATTGGCAGATTCAGATTACTGAATCAGACAGGCATAAAACTGCTTTTAATGTTCCTATGGGACAGTCTCCATCAGTATTTCAAAAAATTATGAATGATATTTTCATAACTTATAGCAATTTTATAATTGTTTACATAGATGATATCTTAGTATTTTCCAAAACTATGGAAACACATTTTAAACATTTAGATTTATTTAAAAAAATCATTATTCAAAATGAATTGGTTATTTCTAGTCCAAAAATGGCATTATTTCAAACAAATGTTAGATTTTTGGGTCATTATATTGAAAAGGAAAAAATTAGTCCTATAATCAAAAGTATTGAATTTGCTTCTAAATTTCCTAATATATTGACTGAGAAGACTCAGTTGCAAAGATTTCTTGGAAGCCTCAACTATGTTAGCCCTTTTATAAAGGATCTTGCTAAAGATACAACTATCTTATATGATAGATTGAAAAAAAATCCTCCGGCTTGGAGTAATAGTCATATTGAAGCCATTCACCGAATTAAGTCTAAGGTTAGGAACCTTCCTTGTCTTACATTAGCTAATCCAAATTGGCGAAAGACAGTTAAGACTGATGCTTCAGATATTGGGTATGGTGGTGTTTTAACACAATATTTCCCTGACAATAAACATGATTACATTGTTCAATTTTATTTTGGCAAATGGAATAGCAGTCAGAAACACTATGCCACTATAGCAAAAGAAATTTTGGCTATTGTGAAGAGTGTTTTAAAATTTCAGGGAGACTTATATAATAAAAAATTCTTGATAAAAACAGATTGCCAAGCTGCTAAATTCATGTTTAATAAAGACTGTAAACATGATGTTTCAAAACAAATGTTTGATAGATGGCAGACTTTATTAGTCCCATTTGATTTTGTTATTCATTATAAAAAATGTTCAGATAATAGTTTGCCTGATTTTCTTACAAGGGAATACTTAAACTAAACTTTCATCTTCATGACAGGATGCCTTCGTGGCCCTCACCCTCAAGAAGGGGAAGAGGGAGGAAAGCAGGAACCGGAAGAGGTAATATCCTAGCTCAACTTGGAAATCAAAGGTTGATAGCAACAAATATTGCTTCTACAAATGATCTTAATACATATCATCCAATGTACAAGGAATTTTTCGATTTTATGCAATCCAACCAAGGAAAGCATGATATTCCTCAGACATATTCCACAGTTCTCACAGATGAAAAGAACATAGAAATATTTGATCAAAATGATAAAAAAGAAGTTATACTTCTTCTTGAAAAGAGTAATTTACGATGGAAAGATGACCCATGACAAATAATGCATAGATATTTTGATTCAGGTTATTATACCACACCTGCTTATAAGTACATGATGCATTATGAAATGATACTCTCAGCAACAGGGTCTGGTGAATTCCAGCATTTCTACCCAGCCAATACTAAAAAAGTTTATAACTTTTCAAAAATCATAATAAAAAGAGTTATGGCTCCAGAAGAATAGGGAATGAGTCCATTAAAAGAGAAGGATTATATACATCTAGAGCAGAAAATGGCAGTAAAATACAATTACTGGGACTACGTGGATAGCTTTAATAAAGCTTTATTAAATGAAAATGCTAATAAAAAGCATTCTTGGTTTATAAATATATGCTCGTATGTTTTTAACTAACCTATTCCAAATTGGTTTTGTCAATGGTGGACTTTATATGGTCCCTCGGTAAAGTTATTATCAGAGCTTTACAAAGAATTATATTCTTAATGGATTGATATCTCCCCTAAACTCATAAGTTTAGAAAAATATAATATATTTTTTGAGGGAATGTCATTAATGTATTTTTTTTTTTATAGAATTCTCAATCCCTTGGATCATGAAATGGTCTATAGAGGTTAATAGTACCCCTGAAGGATTCCAATGTCTACAAAAAACTTTTTATACAAAGTTTTGGAATAAATTGATTCAAAAAGATCCCGAAGGAAAAGTCCATGGGCAAGAAATAATAGATTCAATTAATACATCGATAAATAAATATCAAAGCACAGAGAAGTCAACATCACAAATTGATGATCTCAGTCCATTCAAGCATATTACAAGAAAGCTTCAGATGAAGAAAGGATTAATATCCAAATAAGAAGCAATAGCTTTATACATGGAGGAAGTAAAAAGAGATTTAATGAGAAATCTCGACATAGATACAAGGGATGATATATCCATGGCATCAACTTGCCATACCAATGATGATGAAGAATCAGGCATGGAAGGAGAAGCACCAAAGTGCTAATAGCAACGAAGAGTTTGATATCGATACGCTTCTCCAACGACTTAAAGACCAAGTGAAAGAATCTTTCAGCAACACCACCTGCAAAGACAAAGGAAAAGTAAATATGTAAAATAAAGAAGGCCCCACAAACAAAATAATTAGGATAATAAAACAAAAATCTTTAATAAAGTAGAAATAGGGCCATGATAATATGTCGGCCACGTGTTTAGTGGAAAGACCACATTTGTTTGTCGGTCTTATCTTTTTCTTATTGGCCATTATAAGTTGTGTAGGCCATCTTAGCTTTTCATTTTAGAATTCCCGACCTCTATATAAGGAGGCGAGATATTCTTTAGTGAGGCAGGTCTTAGAACCCCCCTTTCTCTCTCTCTAGTCTTTTATTACTTTCTTTTGTAAATCTTGGAGTGTGTTTAATAATAAAATCCTTCAGTTTGGTGTGTACTTCAGCAATAATCTTGAGTAGAGTCCTATTTCAGGTATTGATTTAATTTTAGTATTTTTTATGTGCTCAGCCTAAATGATAGGCTAGGTTATTTGTATTGAACTAAAACACACTAAGTTACTATAACAAATGGCAATTATGTCTATTGTTGAAACACATTGGACAGTTATACTAAGGTTAAGTTAAAATGATCCAGGTAAATTTTTGAAAGGTTGTCGAATAAGTTTGTTGGATTACCCGTTAGCTAGAAGGGCGTTAGGGAGGACCCGAATAGTAGAAGCTTTCATTAATCTTGTCAGGATTGTTTATACTTGTAGAGGCACCTTGAGTAAAACTGGACGATCCGTTGAAACTTTTGCCATGGGTAAGAAATTATAGATTCAATTAATACAACGATAAATAAATATCAAAGTAAGAGCACTACTTCTCAGATTAGAGAAATTATAGATGTGACTGTGACTAGTTTTATGAAAATATCTAGAATGGATTAATCCTTCTTGTATGCAATTCAGATCAGCAGCACTATCAATTAAGCTTGTAAACTCTTTTTTATAATTATAGTCAATAAGAAGAGTGATTTTTGTATAAAATTTTGGAGAAGTAATTGCTTTTAGATTTTGTAAAAAAATTTCCTTATCATTTTCTTTAAACTTCAGCGTTTGAAGAAAGTTATCACCATCATCTTCATATGAAGATTCCGAGCTACTATCAAGCCCTTTTTGACTTTCAATGTTATTAAGTTTGTTTTCAATAGCAACTTTCTTACCAATAAAACGGACCGAGAAAGTATTAAAGTATTCAGTAAAGCGGAACAAGAAAATACTTATGTAATTAAGAAAACGTACAAGTTTTATTTATGAAATCATTGATAATACAACAGAGAAGAGAAAATTACAATTGTGGAGTGAGGTCTCAGAAAATCGTGGGTGGGTAAATTTTCTGATGCCTTTCATCTTCTAAATGTTTATGCTTTTATAGAGTAAGGATAGATAGGAGAGTGCATCTAAAATGTACACTTGGAAGGTCGAGATTTTTCCGACACTACAGTAGCTGATAATGATGGTCTTCTTTTTAAAAGAAGGTTGGTGGCTGTTTGTCTTCTTTTTTATAAGAGACTACTTTTCTAGATTCCTTTTAGGAATAGTAAATTGTCTCTTGGAAAAAGCAATTATGGTTCTTTGAACCTCTGCGTTTTCAAAGGTCATTCTCCTGTTTGTAATAAGAGTCAAGGTAAGCTGATGCTATTCCTGTAGGGTCTAGCATGTCCCCATTATCTTTTTCAGACGTAACTTCTTCTAAGAGAAGCATAATGTCTTCTTCATTAGATTGATCATCGTCCATCTCTTTGAGAGCTTTCTTTAATCTTTCCTTAAGCAGATTCTTTGATGACGAAGTTGAGGCTGCTTTAGGAGATACCTTGACTGGAGTTTTGGATATTACCTTGGGAGTCCATCCTCGAATTTTAATCTCTTTGGAGAGATATTTGATTCTGTCTGACTTTGTCTTAGCAAAGTTCCAAGATATAATATAAGGAATTCTTTTCTTAAGAAAATTTTACACATTTTAATGTGTTCTGGGAGTGTAGAAATTGCTTCCTTGGTATGAAATTCATCAAACCTATTGAGAAATTGTTGAGGAAGGATATCTCTATTTCCTCCGAAATAGCTCCACCATTCGTAGAACCATCTGGGGATGACTGTTTTGACCATGTATGGACAATACTTGACAAACCAGGTGTGTCCTAGTCTAATATACAAAAAGTTGAACCATGCACTCTTGTAATCATGCAAGTTATAAGTCTAAGGCTTATGGGGCATTAACAACGTGATGGGAGTAAGGAGGTGGTCTGTATACCATTCTGATGTAGACATGACCTTCTTGATGGTGAACCTAGAATAGCTGACATATTCTGGATTCTTATCACTCATGGTGTGTTCAATGATAATAGACTCTGTGTCTACTAGTATGGCTTCAAAGTACCTTTGGGTCTTGAGTGGATTATCTGTATCCACATAATTGTTGCTCAAGTACACTGGCTTAATAAGATTAGCAATAGGAGTTCCTTCATACTGTTTGTCTATAGCCAGTATCGGTAAAACTTATTTTGTCAAGAATTCAAATTCTTCTTTTGGTGGAGATATATCAGGCTTCTTTTCTGAACGATGTTTTGACTGCTTGTGCAAAGGTCTCAGGGGCCTTCATTGTATAACTTTCTTTGGTTTGTACCGAAGAAGATGTTGTTCCCTGTTCAATCTTTTGATTGATCAACTTGGTAGGTGTAGTTACTTGTAATCTTAGGTAATCTGCTAGGGAAGCATACCTGTTTTGGAATCCTATGTCCATCCTAGAATTTATTCCTCGTGGAACAATTTGTTTTTGCGGAAGTACTCCTGAGGGAGGAACTTCGAATGGTCTAGCCATTTGTTGTGTCTTTTGAGGTGAATCTAGCTTTAGGGGCCTCATACTAGGCCTCATTGTTTCCCTGTAAAATTTCCCTTGTTAAGAAATCTGGGAGGGAGTTGTTTTATCCTTTTATAAAGTTGATTTCAAAATCAAAGCTAGATAGTAGATCTTGCCATGTAGCAAATATCTGTTTTGAGACAAGGTTTTTTACATCTTTCTGTAAAATTTCTTTAGTAGATTTGCAATCTACTCTAAGTAAAAATTCTTTGTTAATTAAGTCTTCTTGAAATTTAGTGATACATAACACTATAGATAAGACTTCTTTTCTAACAGTAGAGTAATTCTTTTGGGTTGAATTCAGATCCCTGAATTCCAGATTCCTTAAATTCGTCTGAACAGAATATTCGTTTGCTAAACAAGCGTGATGTTAATTTATATAAAAATCAATATAATTATCTGCATATTGGTATGGTGCAAATTGCTTTTAAAAGCCTTTAGCCCTTAAAGGGTTACCTGAAACTTTTTTGCCTGGTTCAGAACTCATTAGTTTATCTTATAGAATTTATTTCAAATTGTTATCTACTCTAAATCCTAGATGTAAATTATATGATACATTTGATCAAACTATTTTTGTGGAAACCAATTTTGCAAAGTCCAAGATCACCACCAGAAGACCTATTAAGTGGGAAGAAGTAGATATCCCAACTTCATGGACTCTAAATTCGGTTATATCCCCTAATCAGTTAACAGATGCGGTTACTAATTCTGATTTCTGCATATATCGCAAAATCCCGATGGGAGGATTTGTATTCAGTTTTCTGATAATAGCTATGCGCCTCATAGGCAGTCCTTTTCTAATAACAGGTTGATGTCTTATGTGAATGACAGATTTTATAGACAGTCTTTGTCTAGTCGTAGACTTATGCCTGCTATTCATCATATTTCCCCTGTTGAACCTATATATGGTCCAGCCCGAGATCATGCTGCTTCTTTACATACTATCGCATCTGATAGTAACTCTGTGGTGGAGAAGGTAAAGATCGACCCTCGAACTAACATAGTTCAGGTAATAATGATGTTTCAAGGATATTCCTTCTGTCTCCTAAATGGAGTTTGACCCCAACGGTAATGATTCCACACCAACTTGATATTAGCACAGGTTCTCTGGCAAGAAAACATATTCAAAAAGTATTTTTTGATGAAAAGTTGAATCGGTTTTAAACCTGGTTTTTTATTCTTATAGTAAAGAGGATATGAATAGTATCTCTCAAGAGTTTTATGAAACTTGTGCTTTACATAATCAAATTATGTATTTTGTTCCTTGGTTTATAACCACCTATTTACGGTTATGTATTAATGTTATTGAAAGGACTTATAAAGATGGTAGTGGTAATCTTACAAAAGCCATCTACCCTCCTCAGTCATCTTTTGTTTTGCCTAATAATAGAGGTATTACTTTTTCGGTATTTCAGAAATTCATTGAAGAAGATATTGCTTTTATCAGTATTGCTGAAATTAATAAAATTATTACTCAAAATAATTATTTGAGTCTTTATGTTAAAGTTTTGGGCGAGCATATTAGCTCTCTTGATAAAAAAAATGATGATTTAACTATTTTAATAAAAGATATAAAGGCTGATATAGCTAAGACATATCTTGCTTCTACTTCTGAAGGAAAACTCGAGGTCGTTCTTACTCATGTTCAAAGACCTCCTGAAATTCAAGATTTTAAATTTGGATCTTTAAATGATTTGGAAGAACTTCTTGATAAAAAGTTTTCTGATTTAGATTTTAAAGAGCTTATTGATATAAAAACTTTCTGGTTTGAAATTTAAGCCTATTGATTTATCTCAAGATTTTGCAGATAAAATGAAAAATACAGGTGATTTTAAAAATTAGGTTTCTTCGGAGTTTAATAAACTCAGGTGGTATCCCAAGAAACATAGTGGTTGTGCTACCAAACCGAGCATGAATACTTATTACTATCCCCGTCCTACTCCTCAAGATGTCTTGATAGAGGAACGAATCTGGAATCAGACTAATACGTCTTATAGTGGTTCCAAAATTTATGAATGGAATCTTGATGGACTGACTGATAGACAGTTAACTATTTTTGTTCATAGAATTCTTATGTATGCAACTATATGTAAGAGTGTTAAAAACACAGATATGACTATTTGCAAAATGATTGTTGCCAGTTTTACTGGCCAACTTCTAGGCTGGCGGGATAACTATCTGAATATGGAAGAGAAACCCTCCATTATTAATGTGGTGGCTACCGATGGTGGTGTTGATAATCTGGGCATGGCTCTAGTGAGAAACAGAGAAGATGCTGTTTATACCCTTGTCCTCACCATTTTAGAACATTTTAATGGTAGATTTACCAATCAGCATGAGACTGTTCGTACTCTTCTTAACGGTCTAAGATGTCAGACCATAGTACATTTCATATGGTACAAAGACACCTTCCTTAGTAGGGTTATGGAATTACCCAAAAATAAAGTTGAATATTGGAAAGCTAAGTTTATAGATGGCCTTCCCCCTTTATTTGCCGAAAGAGTTCGTAAAGCTCTAAGAGGCAGTTATGGTGAAATCCCTTATAAGGATTATACATTATAGGAACTTGCACACAAGAAGGTTTGAACTTGTTCAACGAACTACAAATCACTAGACAACTTAAGATGGATAATCTTAAGGAGAAATCTCAATTGGGAGTCTTCTATGCGCAGTTCGGTCTGCCCGATCCTTCTGCTAAAGGCAGCAATAAGACAGATATTATAAGTCCTCTAGAACCGAAGGTTCCCATAAGAAAAGGAGATCTAAACGAAGGTCCCAAGAAGAACGCGAAGCTAGAAAGAACTCTCGTAAAGCTCATAGATTTACCAAAGATAGATCAGGAAGAGACCTTTCTAAGGTGAAAATTTACAAGTGTGGACAACTTGGTCATATTTCTCCTAACTGCAAGTTGAATAAGTTGAAAACTTTAGAAATTGATGGAGAAACCTATGAAAAGGTTTTTGGGTGTTATACACCTCATGTTCTGACGATGACTACGAATCTGATTCAGGTTCTGATATTAAATTGCTTGATTTATCTGATAACAATAAAAAATGTGATAACCCTTGCACTACCTATCAAGGTAATACTTGCAACTGTGAAGATGATGCAATTTATAAACTTCAATCGCAATTTCAAGATTTTAATTTGAACATAATCACTTCTGATAATGTGATTGAGCTTTTAAAAGAAGTTACTAATAGCAAGCTTCGTGAAAAAATCATTAGTTTGACTACTTCTAACGAAGCTAGTCCAAGTTCTTCTAAACCTTTTGAAAACAAGAAGAGTGTTTTAAATGATTTTGAATAATTTGCACCTTACTTTATAAAAGAGGTTGATGATCGTCTTATAAAAAGAAATGCTTTTCCTGAAAAGGATTCTTCTTTCGATGATTTAAAGATTGAAATTGAGAATTTTAAAAGAGAGATTAAATCTCTTTAAGCAAAATCAATTGATTTGTGATCCTAGAATTACTCAGATTGAGATGCATAATTTTGAAGACAATTTTTTCAAAAATAAAGGAATTTCTGAAAATCATGTTGAAAAAGAACCTATTAATCTTGACCCTAAACAAGATATGTTTTTGGGGATGATGCAAATTATTACTGCTCACAAATGGTATGTTAAATGTACTATTTTGATTGATAACAGTTTTCCGATTACTAACATTGCCATTATTGATAGCGGTGCAAATGTTAGCTGTATTCAAGAAGGCTTAGTGCCTACGAAATATTTTCAAAAAACTACTCATTTGGTCAAATCTGCATCAAGTCATGCTTTAGATATAAAGTATAAATTGGTTAATGCAAAAAATTTCCAGAATAAAGTCTACATTTCTTCTTCCTAGTTAAAAATCAATTATATCCTCCAATCATACTTGGAACTTCGTTTATAAATGCTATCTATTCTTTTATAGGTATTGACTCAAATGGATTTTCTGCCACTTATAAAGATAATGAAATTACTTATTTTTTTGTTACAGATCCGGTAACCAGAGATATCAATGCTTTGATAAATATGAAGCAGAATCATATGGATTCTTTACAATTAGAGTTATTCAATATGAATATTTTTGATTCTCTGAAATCTGCTAAAGTGAAGGAAAAAATTAAATTGATTTCTGAACAGATTGCCGTTGATATTTGTGCAGATCACCCCAGTGCTTTTTGGAATATAAAGAAGCACATTGTAACTCTTTCGTATGAAGAAGGCTTTTCTAAGGATGATATACCTACTAAATCTCGGCCCTGCCAAATGAACGCTGAGTTAGTAGAATTTTGCAAAAATGAGATTGATAATCTCTTACAAAAGGGTTTGATTAAACCTTCTAAATCCCCTTTGTCCTGCACAACTTTTTATGTTAATAACGCTGCTGAAAGGGAACGCGGTGTCCCTAGACTGGTTATTAATTATAAACCTTTAAACAAGTATTTAAAATGAATTAGGTATCCTATTCTAAAAAAAAGAGATTTGTTATCCAGATTATATGATGCCAATATATTTTCAAAATTTGATTTAAAATCAGAATATTGGCAAATCCAAATATTTAAAGAGCATGCTTATAGAACAACTTTTAATGTTCCATTTGATCAATATGAGTGGAATGTAATGCCTTTTGGTTTGAAAAATGCCCCATCTGAATTCCAGAAAATCATGAATGATATTTTTAATCCATATATGGATTTTATTGTTGTCTACATTGATGATATTCTAGTATTTTCTAAAACATTTGAAATGCATATCAAGCATCTTGATATTTTAAAGAAAATTGTGATACAAAATGGTTTGGTTATCTCAATACCGAAAATGAGTTTATTCCAAACAGATGTTCGATTTCTAGGACATCAGATTTGTCAAGGGAAAGTTACCCCTATTCAAAAAGCTATTGACTTTGCGTCAAAGTTTCCTGATGTTATCACCGATAGGACTCAATTACAAAGGTTTTTAGGAAGTTTAAATTACATATCCCCTTTCTATAAAAATATTTCTCGAGACTTGGCCCCTCTATATGACAAGCTGAAGAAGAATTATAAGTCTCCGTGAACTGATAGTCATACCACCTTGGTAAAGGATATCAAACTTCGGGTGTAATCTTTACCTTGCTTAGCTCTTGCCAACCCTGTTTGGCAAAAAATTATTGAGACGGATGCGTCTAATATTGGTTATGGAGGGATTTTAAAGCAAATTAATCCCAATGATAAGAATGAATATCTGATTATATTTCATTCTGGAAAATGGAATGAGGCTCAGAAAAAATATGCTACTGTGGCCCATGAAATGTTAACTATCGTTAAATATGTTTTGAAGTTTCAGGATGATCTATACAATCAAAATCTCTTGATAAAAACTGATGCTTAATCCGTTAAATTTATGTTTGATAAAGATTTCAAGCATGATTCTTTGAAATTAATATTTGCAAGGTGGCAAACGCAATTGGAGCCTTTTGATTTTGAGATTCAATATAAAAAGGGAGTTGATAATTCTTTATCGGATTTCTTATCCAGAGAATAGCTTCAATAAAATGTTTTTCAAAACCTGTTTTGATGATAAAACTCTCATTACTATCCTCAAGGTATTTATATTACCTAGAGATCGGAAAGGTCTTATTCTTGAAAAACTTATTGATGATAATTTGAATGAAGATTTCGAAGATTTTCTTATGCTTGATTACTCAGAAGAATATCTGACCGACTAATACTATGAATGACTAAAGGTTGTTATGTTTGCAGGATGGATCCACCATGGATTCATACTAAAGGCAGGGGAAGGGGCAGATCAGCCCCAGGAAGATCATCCCAGGGACTATCATACAGATCCTCATCAAATTCCCCGGTTATTCAAATGGGAAGAAGGACTTTGATTAATAAGAAGATTTCTTCCCAAGAAGAATCTTCATCTAGCTCAAAGCAATCAGTTAATTTGGAAGATATTCCAAAAGACAGTCCGTTATACGGCCAGATGCAAGCATACTCGGCTGCTCAAAGTAAAAAGGAAATTTTTGCTTCTATCGCCAAAGAGGATACTGATGATATCAAATCCTACGAAAAATTACAGAAAAAAGAAATGATATTTCTTTTAGAAAATTCTGATCTTCAGAGAAAAGATGAACCTTGGAAGATATTCCAAAGGTACCTAATCAATGGATTATACTATCCGGGTGAGTCATACAAAACTCGGTCATATTATGAAGAAATCTTGATAAGTTCAGGAAGTGCAGAACTTCAGCACTTCTCCGGTACATGTTATAGCCCACATGAGAAAGTTTATAACTTCTCAAAAATCATTATTAAACAAATTATTTTTGTTGAAGACTGGGGTATGTCTACCATGAAGGAGTGACAGATAAGCCTCAACAATACCCGAATGAATTTCACATATTGGGATTATATCCAAGCATTTGATAAAGTGCTTTATTATAACAATGATAAACATAAACACACTTGGTTCATAAAAGTGTGTGCAAAGATTTTTGCAGAGCTAATTCCGAATTGGTTCATAAATTGGTGGTCATACCATGGTCCTACAGTTCAAATTTTATCTGAACAATTCCTTAAATTATACAAGGAATGGACAAAAGTGTCACCAGACTTAAACAAATTGTATCATGCAGATCATATATGCTGGTTAGAGAAAATAGACCAAATCTATTTCTTTATTGAATTTTCGATACCGTGAATTTACAAATGGACTCCTGAAGTAGGTTTCACCGAGGAAAATATTTCTTGCCTTTACAGGACCTATTACAATAACTTTTGGGATAAACTAATTAATGAAACAAGATCTCAAAACTAAGCAATTAATTAGTCAAGAGCTTTTGGATATCATTAGCGAGAGGATCAGCGAAAATAATAAAATTCCTCAAAAAGGAATTATTGACGATAACTCTGTGAGGCATATTTCCCGAAGAATCTCCTTTCAAGAAGGATATAAGGAAAGCATGATTAATGATTATCTAGAAGAAGTAAAAAGAAATTTAATTCAAACTATAACCCATATAGATAAATTAGACACTTCGATGCGGAGTGAAACAAGTAACGATGACACAAAGATTACACCGTAAAGAATTGAGCCCACTCAGCAAGAGATACACTGTTGCCCGGAGCCCACTCAACAATAGAAACATTGTTCATTAACAGTAGATACACTGTTTAGGGACCCAGATGATGGGACCCCTTTTATTGTATATAGATTCCTTCTGTTTTTATTTTTTTCTATAAAAGCTTTAGTATTTCTCTGAAGAAAAACATCAGAAAAAAAACGCTCTCTCTTTTAGATAACTGTAAATCCTTGTAAAGAAATCCCTTTGTAAGCTCTATTCCGATTTCTGATTATAAATAAAAAATCGATCAGTTCTTCAAATTTTGGACTTTGGTGACGACCATCTTTATAAGGTATTTTTATTTTTAGTCTTTCTTTTAGCTTTGTCTCTCCTAGCCAGGACGATGTCCGCTAAAGATCTCATATCTATGTTGAATAACTAATTTCTCTCCTATATAGATACCATGAACGATCTAAGCTTTATTAACATATAAAGGAATTTCGTTATGGTTTCTCGACTTGGTTCTGAGATCAAGGTACAGTCGGATCTAGTACTATGAATCTTATTGGCTTTTCTTTAGTGGCTCCGTCTGGTCAGTCGTGGTTCACAGCCCGATTAAGGAGTTGAAAAAGGGCGCCTTATATCCGATTAGAACTACCAGACACATGGGCTCAATAAGAAGTAAGTATTAGATCCTTGACAGACCCTTTGCTCAGGTAAAATTAACACCATGCAGTCCGAGAAGCTATATAAAAATTCTTGTGTGTTTCAGTTCTTATACAGGCGGACTACCGCTGCTTAAGGATGCTGAATTTTCTAGATCTCTGACTGGGCGGACTACCGCCAGGTCACTGATCCTGTAAACTTGGTATTATTATTATTATTATTATTATTATTATTATTATTATTATTATTATTATTATTATTATTATTATTATTATTATTATTATTATTATTATTATTATT